>DVZN01000135.1:0-16551 GCA_018237365.1 Caria ino melicerta
AAGAAAAGTTGCCCAACCTGGGAATTGAACCCGGGACCTAAGCAGCTAGCGGTCTTAACAGGCGAGAGACGTACCGTTACACCACAGAGGCGACTACATTTAGTAACTTGTCTATAATCATTATTTATTATTAATATTACCTATTAATGCGTGACACAATCCTAAAAAAATAAAATTAATTGCCATTGTTATATTTGATGTGTCAATCGATATTACCTTGAAATTATTTATTAAAATGTCATTATATTGCCCTAAATAAACGACCACAGACAAATAACCAACGTTGTCCAACCTTGGCCTATCATCGCCATGTATAACAATTCACCAACTAAACGATAAAATTGAAAGACATATCATTGGCACATTCCTAATTTAACATGAAATCACGTTCAAGTAATTGTGTTTGTGATTGCAACACTAAGATATCATGATATGGCCAGAAACCATCTCGGGTGCTGCGTAATATTTAATGACTTGTTTTTATGAAGTCTTAAAATTTTTAAAAATAAATATCGTCACGCCCATATATCATCGTAAGGGTAGACAGAGCTACATACTAGTATACATCCACGATTTGCCGACGATATTAGGTTCCATGATGTGAAGAGTGGCAAATCCATCGCCAAACGGGCACAAATCCAAACCCAGGCAACGGTATGTTTTTCAGAAAAAAAACTCTTAAAACAAGTTGCTAGACTCGGGAATCGAACCCAGGACCTCTCGCATCAAAATCAGACACCGACACCTCTCGACCACTACCAGGTGATAAATTTTTACTCTTGTACTAATTTTGCTATATATTGTAATGTAGATTAGATTGTCTTTTTTGAAAAAGAAACGAATGGACAAATGCGTAACAGAGTTGAAAAAATACTTCAATATCTTCAATTCAACCCGAATTCTAAAAAATCAATTCGAATTTTAGGTTAATTCCACCACCGAGAAATAAGACGGGGGCGGTCATTTACCCTTTTGTAGTTAATATTCTATCCATCCGCATGAAACGATTCGGTTCGTCTTTTCGAATGCGAATGGACAAGGAGTGAAATTCATTTCTTGCTAGTGTATACCCGGAACAATCTAGCTATCTTTAAGGCCAGAGTGAATAGGCTGTATCTAGGTAGGCATCATCCATCTTCGACAGCATTCTCACTTAACATAAGGCGAGATAGTGGTCAAATGTCGACCTATTCATGGTTGTTAAAAAAGGTAGAGTTTAAACATTTTATTTATTCGGAATCTCGGAATCAGCTTCAACGATTTTCTTGAAAGTTAGCATCGATCTAGCTAGGTTTCATTTTTAGAAAATATCATTTTGTCCGTGTTTTCATGCAATGAAAATTTGCTACAATTATCATTAGTTTACGAAAGTAAATCCTGGTTATCTACAAAGTTGTAATAGCCTAGTTGGTAAGACGGTTCGCTACATAACCGGAGTACCCAGATACGAGTCCCGAAAGGTTTTTTTCTTATTTTTACCGAGAAAAGCTCAGTTACCCAGGTGTTAAGTACCTATTAGGTTAAGGTCTAGATTCAATTTTATGTCATTGTATAATTTGATATATTGGTATGTACAATTAATATTATTTAAACATGATTATAAATATTTGATATTGCATAACATTATAAAATTTTGTTTATAACATATTGCACAATAATTTTATAATTACGAATACAATTAAAATTATTTCCGTGATAAAACAAGGCTTAGTAGCTTCCGTATAAACATTTTGCTTATAATTTTTGTTACTATGTGAATTCAAAATTTAGTTGCCAGTATCATTAGTCTTAATATAAGTTATTATGTTAACTAGCGATCGACCAAAAATCTGTTTGGTCACAGTAGGTAGGTTAATAATATTTGAACATTATAATTTAATAAATTATGTTGAAATATCGTCACGACCATATGTCCTCGAAAGGGTAGGCAGAGGTACATACTGTATACTAGTAATGATGAGACGGGTGGCAAGTCCGTCGCCAATCGGGCACATATCCAATCCCAGGCAACGTTGTTTTTTTCAGAAAAACTAGAAAACTCATAGAGACGAAGTTTCTCGACTCAGGAATTGAACCTAGGGCCCCTCGCTTCAAAGTCGGACACCAATACCACTCGACCACAGAGACGATTATTATATTTATATTAAATAACTTATAATTTAAATTTATTATGGTCGATATGGGCGATCACTAGTTGATAAAAAATTGTATGTAGGTGTGTATGTAGTATATTAAAAAATGCAATGTATAGGTCAGCCACTCACTTTCATCAGACTAAAATGTCCTAGCAGAAAAATATTATCGAATAAACCGGCTCATATCGCGGAAGACGGAAGTTCATAGGGGAGACCGGTTTGCAAGCACATCGACGTGCGTTTATCGAGGGAATGAACGTATGTGGGTGCTTATATGCGCACGCGCTGTCTCGACTCCGCGCGTCGGCCGATCAATGATAAATCCGTAATTAAATAATCATATTATACCAATTTGTTAACTAAAAAAACATTTTTTTTGCAAGATTCCTTATCAATAATAATGTTTACGTATTTCTTAAAAGGTGATAGAAATACTTTTATCAAATCGAAATCAGCTGGTCTAGATCTTTGCTTTTTTCGTGACTAACAATTAATTGTGTAAATTATTAGGCACAAACCTTTCAAACCTAGTAAAATGCATACATATTGTGGTGTCGGTGACGTCTTTAAACTAAAGGTCCTGGGTTAGATTCCCGGGTCGGGCAACTTGTTCTAAGTATAATTTTTCTGAAAAATACAACGTTGCCTGGGATTCGATTGCGCCCGATTGGCGATGGACTTGCCATCCGTCACATCTTGGGACCTAATATTGTCGGCTAGTCGGAGGTGCATGCTAGTATGTACCTCTGGCTACCCTTTCGAGGATGTATGGGCGTGACTATATTTTTTACATGTAAGTACTAAGTCGTTTAAAAAAATAGGATTTTAAAAATCTCAGTTAAATTGTAGGAAACAGCTGGTGTTCAATAGACTATAAAATTAATAAATACCTGAGATGACATTTGGATTAATTTAATATTGTTTAGTTATCTTTTTAATTTGTGAGATTATAAATGTAAAGTTTGTGATCATGTATGTATGGATGTTTGTTACTCTTTCACGCAAATACTACTGAACTGATTACAATGAAATTTGGTATGTAGGTAGCTGAAGACCCAGAATAACACATAGGCTACTTTTTATCCCGGAGTTCCCGAGGGATCGGGGTTCACACGGGAATAATGAGATTTTATTTTGTCCCACGCTTACGGCCTTAGCCTAAGCCTAGCCTGTCCCGGGCTTCGGTAAAATAGTTGCAACCATACTCAAACTCAAAAAGTGAGATTGACTGCATCATTGACATTGAATACATACGGTCCACTAATACCTTCAATATAATATTATGTTTACCCCAGGAGGTCTCACCCGGTAGGGCCGATCGCCTGAGGAGGCGTGAAGCATAGGTACTGGGACTGCTCAAAATCCACCAACAGTAGAACGGGCTCGCCCGCAAAACCAACCCAACGGCGTGGCCGTCTTAACGGCCAGAGATAGCACCCATGGTCAGGGGGCAAACGCCCAGACACCATATCCCGACTAAGGGAGTGAGAGAAGACCTACGTGATATCATGTTTATTTTCAATATATTTTTACTTACAGGTATGCGTATCCTGGTGATGCTTCTTCTAGATACATTACCAATGTTGGGTAATGTCTTGTTATTATGTTTCTTCGTATTTTTTATCTTTGGCATTGTTGGCGTCCAACTTTGGGAAGGTATTCTAAGACAAAGATGTGAGCTCGTACTTCCGCCAAACGTCCTAAGGCCAAAGTATGTAAACATTTTATACTTCTCCATCTTTAATATTAATAGTATATTATTTTTTATCCAATATCACTTTTCTAATAAAATGGTACTTTGTTAAGACATTATGTAATTCAAGTTGATATTCATAATCAAATCATTAAGTAGATTCATAATAGTTCATAATTTTGTATTTGCCATACATACTAGAAATCTTACTGAACGGTTGAAGTTTGTGTGTGGCTAAAAAAGCGCCTTAATAGTTTAGTATTTTTAATTTTATACTATTTGCTCGAGAGCGCTCGTTTTAGAAGCACGACCCATCGCTAATGTTGACTGCATGCAATATTTAACGCTTACATTAAACGAGCACATCCAGGACTGCTCTGCATTATTTAATATTATATTTTGTTACATGATATCATTTCGCATAATAATTGCGCATGGAAACTATGGGTGCTAACACATTGTGATTAACTAAGCTTGCGGAATCGAGGTATTGATTTTTGAAATTAACTGTAAACCTAATAATTACAATCTCTCTAACACACAAAACCGAGAATTTCAAGGTTGAAACATAAAAAAGTAACAAATAATTTTAACAGACACTTCATCAATAATGTCACTTTAAAAACTAATGCACATTAAAAACATTAACATAAAAAGTAAAATAGTTTTACAAGATACGTAGAAACAACTGTAAAAAACAACAAAAATACTGAGTGTTCCAAACTATTAGATTTATTTATATTTAGTTAAAAAAGCCCTGATGATACTGTAAAAAGTGAAACCGGTTGGCTAAACTGTAACAGAAATAATTATTAAAAGTTTTGTGGAAAAGGACAAGTGTGTTTCAAAAAAAGTGTATATACAATGGAATTCCACAAAGTACCGACGATGTAAAGTACAAATCCCTGTAGAAAACTATATTAAAATAAATTTAACACCAGTATTAACATTAACGAGTTGACGCGAATACTTATTTAACATCTACTATAAATAAAAAAGGCACTAAGACTGACAAAAATAAAAAAGTGTGAAGAAATGGAAAAAGAAAATTTCAGCTAAGCTTGCAAATCTGTGTGAATTATAGATAATTTATGATGTTACAAATGAAGATAATATTGTTATGAAGTAGTTGTATATAAGAGATATGAATTTAAAGAAAACATGTGTAAAAAATATCAGTTGTTTAGTTTAGACAGATTCTAGCAAGCTTAATTATACATTTTGGTACTGCACCCTTAATCTTACTCCAACACAGGTTAATATTGCATTATGTCAACACACACAGTCAATCCGGTTAAAAAAACACACGCATGGGTGGTGGCGATGAATAGTTCATACTACATTCACACAACATTAAATTCACGTGCTCAAACTTTAACAAGCCCACCAACACCAAAACAATTACCATAGATTTCAAATATTTTACGAAATATGTACCAAATTATAAAATAACATTAGTGAATTTGATGTTAGTACTGGAGAAATAGAACTAGATTGTAGATAATCACAGTAGACTCCATTACCTCCCTTTGTGTTCCAGAGACCTGTCTGAATGGTACAGAGTGCGCGTCAGACTCAACTCGTAAGACTTTACGATCAAAATAAGTGTTTCTGTTAAGAATATTGGAATATGTTGTATCGTGTACCTCTTCACATCTGCCGTCCAGATGTGCTTAAATACTGCTTCTTCGATAAACTGGCAGTTTTATTATCAACTTGACTCACATCACAAAACAATTACATTAACATTTCACTAACATTTTTCAAAACTGCCAGTTTATTATGCACATAGGTAGTTCTATCGGATTTTACCTCAAAATTACTATTTCTACCTGTGCCTTTATCGTCAATATTGTTTTTTTTTTTGAACTCTTGTACCATTTTTTTAATTGCACTAATAATAAACTTTTGATTTTTTTTACAAAACTATAATAAATGAAAAATCTTAGGTATGTAATAATAAAAATATATACATTTTGATTGAACCCATACTTGTTAACGCTTTATTTACACCAGTACCCGTATAATTTTTTCTTTGAATGAATTATATATATTACCAAAAACATTACCTGCACTAATACTTAACACCCTTGTCTCGTAAAAAGAAAATAACTGGGTAATTTAGGCTGCAAATGGCGTGTTATGCTCGCATTATAACTGTTAACTTAAAATTACCAAGAACTCATTACGTTAATCCTTGCGATCCACTAATGTTCACCTGACTATCTAAATATTACTCTTGCGACCCTCATTTTACATAAAATAGGTAATTATTTTCACCACTTTAGTTTCCCTTTCGCTTTTATTGTCTGCATGAGACCTTCAATGTGCAACTGAGTGTTCAAATATCGCATGAGTTATTACAATAACTGCTTTACGTTTTTAAAATTCTTTTACTTTTTTAAATTTTGAATAATTAATATCCTTAATTAATGTATTATTGATGATGATTAATGTTAATACTCATAATTAATGATTGCAATCGTTAAACTCATCAGTCATTTTATGTCATTCATGATCATTAATAACATTGTTCATAAATTTATTAACGTTTTTATACTAAGTAATACTATTTGAATGTTTATTTTTTAAGTAAGAATAAGCTAATTCTAGAATTCGTTTCAGTTATTTTATGACAGTTCCATAAAATAAGAAAATTGTTTTACAGCATATCGTTCTACTATGAGTTTTCCAAAGAATTAGACTATATTTGTACAACTCCTGAAGATAGCGGAATGCATACATGTGGCAATTTCCCTCCTTACCGCTATGGGCCATTAGTTTGTAATGAAACCGCAAAGCCATTTTCTTACAACAATCCTACTAATTCGTCCTGCGTAAACTGGAATCAGTATTATACAAATTGTACGCAAAGAGGGTCTAATCCTTTTCAAGGTACAATATCATTTGACAACATTGGTCTAGCTTGGGTCGCTATATTTTTGGTAAGTTTTTTTTATTTTGAATTGTTATGACATCAAACTTTTTTCAATATGATCTAATCACTTTGTTTTTCAGGTGATATCATTGGAAGGCTGGACGGATATTATGTACTACGTTCAAGATGCACATAGTTTCTGGGACTGGATTTACTTTGTTTTGTTAATAGTGGTAAGTTTTTGTACTAAAATTATAAATAGTTGCATTACCGCCCCATTACTGAAGACTCAAAAATACAAAAAAAAACGTGATTCAGTTATTACACAACATACCTGTTTTTTAACCAATTTCACAGACATCTGTTATATTTCGGACATTTTTTCACAAATCTGTGTTTTTTATTTCGGATTACGCCATGAGCAAGCTAAGCTAAGCTAACAATAAAATAAAAACTGCAATTAAAGGTTTTTTTTTTACTTTTCATAAATTTCTTAAGACTTGTCTATTTTAACATTAACAACATCAAATTGTTTAATTATCGCCTCTACGGTCAAGTGGTGTCGGTGTCCGGCAATGACGTGAGAGGTCCCGGGTTTGATCCCCGGATCGAGTAACTCGGTCTATGAGTTTATTCAGTTTTCTGAAAAACATAACATTGCGTGGCATTGGATTTGTGTCCAATTGGCGACGGACTTTGTTACCAGTCACATCATGGGATCTAATATCGTCAGTTAATCGTGGGTGCATACTAGTATTAGTATGTACTCTGCCTACTCTTTCGAGGATATATGGGCGTGATGATATTTATTTTATATTTAAATTGTTGAATTGTATGCAAATTGCATTTATACGATAGCTTTGAAGATAAATGGGTTACAGCAATGGCAGACATTTTGTCCCCGCTGGACCTTAAAATTTACCAACAAGATGTTGCGCGATGTGTTTCACTCCTAAATTGAACTGAATTGTACGTTTGCCACAGTAATAAAGTTAACTAACTATTCCAAGCGGTATTTAAATGTAATCTACTTCAAATAAGTCTTTCAAATATTAATTTATGATTTGTTTTACTTTTAATGGTAATCATTAAAAGTAAAACAAATCCAAAATTTAACATAAGTATTGAAAAGTTTTGCGTGAAATTAAAGTAAAAAATATCGTCACGCATACGTCATACGTGTTGTATACTTTCCACCTTAAACTCTTGGTGGAACTGCATATTGTTATTTCAATATTTTTAATAAACTTGCACTGTTTCACTAATTTATTCAAAATTAGTGAAACAGTGCAAGTGTATTAAAAATATTAAAATAATACGTCATATGCATACGTCGTCGCGGCACGTTCTCGAAAAGGTAGGCAGAGATACATACTAATATGCACCCACAATTAGCTGACGATATTAGGTCCCAGGATGTGACGGGTGGCAAATCTGTCGCCAATCGGGTACAAATCCAATCTCAGGTAACATTATGTTTTTCAGATAAACTGGAAAATGTATATGGATCAAGCTGCCCGACCCGGGAATCGAACCCGGGTCCTCTCGCGTCAAAGTCGGACACATACACCACTCGATCATAGAGTCCATAAAATTGTTATATTTTGCAATTGAAGTTGTTGTGTATTTCTAAATATTATCAATTCAATCTATCATCATTTTAAATTTCGTCACCTTCAATCATGTAACATACATATAATCACACAGACAAACACAGTTACTGTCCTTCTTTAAAGCTTAAAAACTACAATTTCTGGAATATTAGCAAGTTTTTCATTAATCAATTTATAACAAATTTTATCACCTATGTAATGTAACGGTACGGCTGTCGCCTGTTAAGACCGCTAGCCGCTTAGGTCTCGGGTTCAATTCCCAGGTCGGGAAACTTTGTTAAAATGTTTTCAGATTATTCTGAGTAAGCATGACATTGCCTGAGATTGGAATGTGCCCGAAGTGGCGATATGCTTGCCACCTATCACATCATGGGCCCTAGTACCGTGGTTAATCGCGGGTGTTCTAGTATATCTACTAGACTTACGAGTCGTTGAGATACTAGCACACCTCTGCCTATACCTTCGGGGATAATAGGCGTGAAGGTACTTTTTTTAACAAATTTTATAGTTGAGCCGATCAGTTGTATAAAAATTAGAAACAATTACTTATGTTAATTCTGCCAAATATAATATGAAACTTAGAGTTAGTAATCGTAGTGTTAAAAAAATATCATCACGCCCATATATCCTCAAAAAGGTAGGCAGAGGTACATATACTACATAGTACGTACCGGTACGTACCCACGATTAACCGACGATATTAGGTCACATGATGTGACAAGTAAGTCCGTCGCCAGGGCTCAAATCCAACCCGTTATGGTTTTCAGAGAAACTGAATAAACTCATGAATAGAACAAGTTGCCCGACCCGGCAATCGAATCCAGGGACCTCTTGCATCAAAGTCGGACACCGACACCACTCGACCACAGATGCGTATTATTGATAATGTTCGAAAATAGTTTTTGTGCGAAGTAAATTGTTTGTATAATATCATGAGACTCGATTATGAGTTGTGAAATATTCATCCTGTGTAATAAAAGTTCAGAAATAATCGTCATTTTTTATTGTCATGATAGATATTTATCGTATATTTTTTATTTATTTAAGCCTTTTTTATAAACACATAAATCAAACACTTTATTTAGATCATAAACCGTTGGCAGATATTGCCACACAATCATAGAGTATTATTAAAAAAAGATATATAACTCCTAAAATACCGATCTTTACTGAAAAACCTGACAGATATAGACGTTTGTGTGATAAACATAGTCTGTTTTATGGGTTAGTTGTTGCCCGCGACTTCGTTCGCGTGGGACAAAATCGATTTTCGTTATTCCCGTTGTAAATCCCGACCCCTCAGGAACTCAGGGATAAAAAGTAACCTATGTGTTATTCTGGGTCTTCAGCTACCTACATACCAAATTTCATCGTAATCGGTTCAGTAGTATTTGCGTGAAAGAGTAACAAACATACACATATCCTTACAAACTTTCGCATTTATAATATTTATATATATTATATGATTGTATATACTGGTTGGTGCGTGTCCTCTATTTATAAACAAAATTAAAAAAATTAAGTAACATCTTTAAAAAAAAGAATTAGCTGATGACAGTTAACGCCTGGTCCATTCTTGATAAATGGCTTAGAATCACCTCCATCATATCAGCTTTTAAACGAAATACCGCATCTCACTCGTTTACAAACTTTGTTTATTAATGAATAGGTAGGCATTTGACCACCATCTCACCTGATATTAAGTAACAATGCGGCCGAAAATGGATCATGCCTGCCTAGAAAGAGCCTATTCTCTTGGCCATAAAAATTGGTAGGTTATGATGATACGGTTGAATACACTCGCAGATCCAACACACTCCTTAGCTGTTCGTATTAGAAAATACGAATCAAATTGCTTTATACGGATGCCACAAACGTCTTTCTGTCGGAGGTTAGAAATAGACCATCTGCATCCTGCCTGGCAGCTCGTAAAAGGCGAGCAACGATTCATGGGTTCTTTACAAAGAAACTGGTGGTGCTTTGCAACAACTTTCCCTGGTAATCGGTGGGTCCACCGCCTTGCTTATTCCTTCCGCCATAATTTATTTGACATTATCATTTTTCTATCCGGATAGTAGAATAGATGGTATACAGTAAACATTATGCTTAACATGCTGACCATAGGACTGTGGTCGGTATGTTAAGCATAAATCTATCTATGGTGTCTATATAAATCTATGGTGTCTATAGGCCACGATTGTTTCTACCATCAATAGTACTGCTGTTAAATATCAAAAATTTGGTACGTTATCATAAGTAAGATTCCTCTCTATCCTTCAATTGGAACAAGCAAATGACGAGCACTGACGTTATGGTGGCAGAAATAGGTAAGGAGAGTGAGCCGTGGCAAAATTCTACCCGCTAGTTAGTACACGTAGTGAGTGAAAATAAATCTATGCTCGTTTTTCACAAGCTGCTTGGTAAGTAGTCTGTTCTTCAAAAGAGCCTAAATCACCGAAGATTTGACACAAAAACATTCATTATATGCGTGATTTTGTAAGCCACAAATTGCCAATTTCACGGCAAAAGCTTAATGATAAGCAAATGGTGTTTTGTATCGTTTTCATTGTTATACGTTTGAGCTGTCACGAGTTTAAATTGCAGTCTAATCTAGTTATTCGTGCTATAGAGGGCTTTCAAACAGGCGGTTAAATTGCATCAATAATGCCACCTATCTCATGCGTCAGCCAAATAGACCACACGGGAATGCAATGAACGCAAATGAATAGAATATATCCAAGTTGATTCAGGTCCCCTAAGGAGAACATACAATCTGCCTTTCTACCAGGCAGGTCGTAAGAAGTGAATACCTATGGGTTAAATGGGTCTTTAATAAGAATACAGCCGGTGTTTCTGTGTAGCAATTTGCCTAGGTAAGAAGTCCTAGGTACCGGTTTATCTTTTCTGCTACCATAATGCTAGTAATGGCACTATTCTATTCCGGTATAGAGGGTTGAATATGTGGTAGACTTACATTCCTACCACTATTCTACCCTTATGCCTAATGGCATACCACTTCGACCCCAAGACACCTACCTAAAATATCCTCCTAATCAGGAGAGCTGTGCAATTGTCTGCTGTATCATACCTTCTTCGACTTCATTCTAGGTTTATTTCATTTCTATATCGGATGATATCGGGGTTGGCTACCTAATCTAGGGAATATATTCCCATACAAGGGCGCCAGTTTTTATACAGAGCGACTGCCATCTGACCTCTGCAACCAGAAGAGAAACCAGGCCCAATCCTAGATTAGGTCGAATTCGAATGTACGAATCCGGGTTTCCTCGCGATTTTTTCCTTAACCATAAAAGCACTCAGAAAATGTACTTAAGTTAGAGAAACATTGGTACATGGAGGGATTCGAATCTGGTCTACTCGAATGAAAGTCTGAAGCATGCCTTAAAAATATCGTATAATTTGCTTGTGCGCGTATTGGAGACAAGTAAAAGATTTATATTGATTTGGTTTTTATGGTTTCGATTACGGGTTCAATTATCGACGCGAACAGGTGATTTATACCCATATCGTCGTCACCTATATCTCAATCAAATAAGTTGTTTTCTATGGCGTTATATAGATTCACGTAATTTGTCCAATAACACGTATTTTTTACTGTTATTTACACTTTATTAATAATATTCGTAAATGACGCTATAAAATTATATATTTTTGTAGATTGGATCGTTTTTCATGATCAACCTATGTCTGGTCGTCATAGCGACACAATTTAGTGAAACCAAGAAGCGTGAGATGGAACGTATGCGAGCGGAGCGGGCTCGGTTCACGTCCTCCTCGACTTTGGCGTCCTCGACGAACAATAGCGAGCCAGCGACTTGTTACGCTGAGATCGTTAAATATGTCGCCCATTTATACAGAAGATTCAAACGGCGAATGGCGAAGAAAATTCGGTAAGTTAATTGGGATATTAGCTGTTCTCCGCGGCTTTATCCGTATGATTAAAATACAAGGCGTTCTCGACAAACAATAGTGAGCCAGCGACTTGTTACGCTGAGATCGTTAAATATGTCGCCCATTTGTACAGAAGATTCAAACGGCGAATGGCGAAGAAAATTCGGTAAGTTAATTGAGATATCAGCTGTTCTCTCCGGCTTTACCTGCGTGATTAAAATACTAAGCAATCTCGACGAACAATAAGGAGGTACCAACTCGTTACGCTGATATTGTTAAATTTATCGCCCATTTGCACAGAAGATTCAAATGGTGAATGGTGAAGAAAATTCGGTAAGTTAATAGCAATTTTAGCTGTTGAATAAAGCACAAGGCGTTCTCAATAAACAATAGCGAGCCAGCGACTCGTTACGCTGAGGTCGTCAAATAATATGTCGCCTATTTATATAGATGATTCGACATGGGGAAAGTATAAAAATATTAGGTTGAATTATTGAATACCAGCTGATGCCTGCAACTTGCAAACGTGCTAAGATACAAGATGTCCTCGACCATTAATAGTAAGGCAGCGACTTGTTACGCTGAAATCATTAGATATTGCAACTATTTGTTCAAACGTCAAATTTATCCAAATGCTTTTAGTCATCTGGACTATGTTTTTTATATCTTCAATGTACAGAATTCACTCTTCTACACTTTAATTATATGTATAAATAGACCATATTTTAAAAATTTGTTTAAAAAAATTAACAAATGAATACCAAACCTATTTTCTAACTCGTGAATCGAATCGAGAAACCACAAAATTGTTAACTGCTTTATTATAGTCAGGCACTTATCTCCATAGAAACCATTACCTTAAATTAGTCGCTATTAGCCGCACGATATTCACATGAGATTGGCTCTTTATAACTACTCCATATTGTTGCTAAGTTCCCTTTACGCTCCTCTAGAAAGTTACCTTAATATATTTATTCGCAATTTCGTTAAGTGCTGTTCTAATAATTTTATTAAGGGATAAAATTTGTTATCGAGAGATTTACGATTGAGTACCTCCTATAGCTTTGAATATGTATTTTCGAATAAGTACCAATTACACGTCAACAAGAAATTGGATTTGTCGTGCGTCCTTATTGAATCATAAATATCGAGTTCTTGAGATTCGAGGACTTTTCTATATGACTGTCGTTATTTTTATTATGAACATTCGTAGGCATTACTACATAATAATCCCAAATCAGAATCTCCTGGTACGTTTATTTTCTCAAGTTTAATCTTTCAGTTATTCAAATCAAATCACATAATTTTCATCAATAGTACGTGGAAAATTCTAAGAAAAAACATGTTTGAGGCAACTCTGACGAATGACTGGAGTTACGCTAGAGTATAGCTTAAGAAAAGTGTAATATTTGATTTTTATTTTTAAAGTGAAAGTGCGTAAACAGATGCACAATAAAACGTCACTGAGTTATAACACAACTATTTCACACATTTTTTTAAGTTTTTGTAAGTATAAACTTCAATAAACTCTAAAATATATTCTCCTATGATGAATTGACTTCTAGCACAACCCGGATTTCTTCCGTTTTGTAACTTATTCCTGATTCTTCCTTTTCTCTCTTCTCTAAAAATTTTACATCAAAAATCTTTTAAAAAATTGTATTATACTAAATATAATACAACTTTTGATTGATTGTTGGGCATTTGTGCCCACTTCTGTTTAATGTTGATTATTAATATTTAGCTGAGATAATTACTAACACGAACATATTTTTTTATTTATTTTAATAACCGATGCATTACTGGGCGAATTATAAATTTCTTAGCTTTTATTATAAATTATAAATTTTATCAAAATCAGTTTAGTAAGATCCATACCGAAAGCGAGATAAACCACTGGGAGGTGCTTGTATTCAAAATGTTTTAATAAATAAATAAAATATTTTATTATCATTTATAAAATATTAATAAATAATTTATTTAATTAATTCTATAATATGCATCACATTTATATTTATATAGATCCTGATGTAGAGGATGTTCGTGAGCGACATCCAACCCTGACCATCAGGCGACCTGTCCTGCATAACCGTTCGCCTCTTCTAGTGAACTATTTGGTCGAAGACATATTATATTAAAACGTTTACGATTGTGTTAATAACTGTAATATAATATACCAGGGTGTACCGATACCAGCGTGCTCAACTTCAATGGCGAACCAGTCGAGAAACCCTTCAGCTGCCAGCACATCGCCCAAAACAACATCATCCTTGTTGTCCACGTGTACATTCTCAGGTGAGTTTTACATGTCTTAAGCGACTTGCGCGTATCGTCGCTAATGTCGCCCAAAAATCACGCTAAAGTAAGCGTAAACACCGTAACTAAAAAACGATTGATTTTAAACTTATTTTATTAAAATCATAACTAATCATTTGTGAATTAAAAATCACAGCTGATATACTACCATTTAGCTGTAATTGATTTTTTTAACTGGCAATTATTTCATGTTTTCATCTGGCATTTTTCTTAAATATCTAAAATGGAGGTTGAGATTAAGCATAAAGTTGTTTATAATATCAAATATCTCGAAATATTCTGGTCTTCGATATTTTATTGGTGAAAATAAACACTCAAGTTTCATTTTATTTCTTTATTTTTTTAAATAAAAATGCTTTTTTAAATAAAAAAATTGTGGAAAAAGTTAACAAAAAAGTTTGGAAAATCTAAATGAGCATGCATTTGGATTTTCCAAACATTTATGTATATTTTCTGGGATAAAACAGCGAAGTAGCACTTGAGTCTATAGGTGGTAAGAGACGGTCGTTGCCTATCGATACCTGAGATATGGTAGGTGCTGTCCTATAGCCAGGACCTAAGCCTGATGTCTACTGGATACTCTACCTGGGTAAGTATGTAAATGAGATCTAACATTTTTATTGTCTTAAAGCCAAGACCGTGCACCGACCAAGCGTTGATGTAACGAGGATACACAATGACATTAATTTTATTTTATATTTTCAAAGATCATGCTGACTAAATAGCATTGCTTTGCCGGCGAAGCCACGGGCAAATGTATGTATAAGTAACTTGATTGTACGTCCTGATGCATTACAATGTCTGCAACATTCTTTAAAAAATGATGACTCGCATTAATTCTTTAAATGTTATAATTTATAGTTTTCAAATATTTCTATTATTAGTAACTATAATATTTATTATAAATCTGTATACAAATAAGCCAATGTATGCACGGTACTTCTTTTAATATAATATAAAAAATAGACCACGGTCTATGTAACTGGACCGAAATATCTACAAATAAAATATAATTGTAATCGTATATGATAATTAATAATTTTTTCACATCAATTATAATATTTAGATTACATCTAAAAACTCAGATTATTTAATTTCAAATGATCATCATCATCATCATCAGCCTATACTTTTTGCTGGTGGAAACAGACCTCCGCCATGGCACACCACAATACTCGATCCTCTGCTTTCCTTTTCCAACCACTGCCACCAATCTTGCAATTTTGAGGATAAACCAGCGAACTAACACATGACTTGCCTGATGATAAGAGTCCGTTGTCTATAGACACCAATAATTAGAAACAGGGTGACAAATTTGTTTTAATCTTATATATAAAATTCTCGTGTCACAATGTTCGTTCCCGTACTCCTCGGAAGAGGCTAGACCGATTCTTATGAAATTTTGTGAGCATATTGAATAGGTCTGAGAATCGGCCAACATTTATTTTTCATGCCCCTTAGTGATAAGGGTTGTCCACCCTTAACATGAAATTTCTTAAAAATTATTTATATGGCAAAACAACGTTTGCCGGGTCAGTTAGTAATGTAGTATGTACTCGATTTTGTTATTTATAGGGAAACGGAAAAGGCGCAGTAGACGAAACCAGTGACGAACCAATAAGCAGACCGAGTCTACTGCGTGTGCCGTCCCTCTCAGCTGCTGATTTAGAGGTGATTGTATAAATAATATCGTTGTTTCCTAGCTATATTATCTATATTCATAAGCTTAAGATGTTCCTTAAAAAAAAATAGGCCCTAATCTATACACAGTCCGCCATTAAGTGTCATCCACTACTGAAACAATAAAATTATCTTGACACTGGTGACCTGTAACTTAGATATTTTTACCTGTAACAGGCACCAGACTCTCACCAAGTAAGTCCTTATCAAATAAGTCCAATGCTATTTGTATTCTGTGCTATCTTGTGAGAGTGAATATACAAATAAATAAATAAAAATAATATATTTTATATTTTCCATCGTTGGCGCTTGGTAAAACTTCCA
>DVZN01000136.1:0-16524 GCA_018237365.1 Caria ino melicerta
AGTTGCCCGACCCGGGAATCGAACCCGGGACCTCTCGCGTCAAAGTCGGACACCGACGCCGCTTGACCACAGAGTCTTTCTTTCTTTTTTTACCGAGCAATTGTGATGAATAAACATAATACTAAGTTTAATTATTTTAAGTTGAAACATCTACCAATCACTCAGAATTTGCTACATTTGTACACCTATATTCTTCATAATACAATAAAATATATAAGATCGTATGAAAATAGAATTAATTACCTAGGTAGTGTATACTTAAGGCAATCTGAGAAGACAGTTTTGTAGCATGAAAAAATATTATGTATTTGAAAGAAAGGAAAATAAATATTATAGACCTAAAAAATCTCTGAAGGTCTACCTCACTTGCCGCTGGTTTAAACAATTACAATGATTATAATCAAAACATAGCTTTACATATCGACGACCAAATTAGAATGAACCTATTCTATAAACATAGAAATTACTATTAATTTATATTTAGGAGGTTTAAGAATATTCTAGTCTGTCACCTACTTAAAATTCATTTATAAATTATAATTATACCCAATTATGTTGGTAATAATAGACGGATCTTAAGACTGATTACATTTTACAATAAAAATGACAAGTTCTATATAAATACATAATAAATAATACATTCATTTCCATCTTAAGATGTGTTTATTATTTCTTTTTTAACCTTAGACTGTTTTATAACTCTAAACTTAATTAAAAATAAATAGGACTCAATATTCGTTATTTTAAAAATGACTTTTGATAATTAGTACTTAAGAGAATAAAAATAAGTAGAAAAGTATGTGATGTTAAAATTCACGTGCAGCTAAAATTATCTGAAAATTTGATTTGTTTTTAATAAAATAAATCTTTATATTCCTGTATAACATATCTTAACTGCATAATATAAAATGTTCAAATTCAAAGCTTGTAATATTTGACAAAGTTTATTCTAGGAAACTTATTTATTCAACTACAGAGCAATATTGTAATTTGATAGATTAGTTGTAGCAAAATTTATAGACCAAGAGAGCACCGTTGGTAAACCTATTTTATCAAGTACCAATAAGACAGTTGTTATCGGCAGAACGATCAAAAATAGATTTTAAAAAGCCGATTGCCAATGTGAAACATAGCAGGATTTATACAATTTAAAAAAAAATAGTGTAAATTGTCATGTGTAACACTCTTCATAATATGATAATATTATGCCAGATTAGAAAAAATGTCCAACTGCCTGAAGGCCAAATCTTACAATGTAGCCCGCTGCCCGATTGAGTTAGAGTCGTTCTTATGTCATACAATACCAACTTGGTACTGATATATTTTATAGTTAACTAGCCGTTACCTGCGACTTCGTCCGCGTGAACCAAGAAACATCTACATAAGTTCAGATCAGCAAATTATAAAAAAATCCCTATAAATTTTAACTTATTATGTTATTCTGATATCAAAGCTGTATTACTGCAAAGTTGAAAATCCGTTCAGTATATTTTGCGTGAAAGAGTAGGTAACAAACTTTCGCATTTATAATATTTTTATGATTATATGATATTATAATGTAGCACAACTCACTATGTATGGAGGTATTCTAAGCCAGAAGTAATAAAGTATAGGTACCTAAAATAGCTTTGACCAAATATCAATAACGATTTTTTAACCCTAACTAATTTATGTTTGCATCTTTATATCAGCGAACAGATTTCGTTTAAAACGATAAATGGTTCCCAATATTATTTTGACTTTTATCGTCAGTAGATATTAAGTAATGGAGTCATGCTGAATTCAAACTTTCTTACCGACAGTGCATTCTCGGTCTATTTTCTTATTAAATAGAACAACTTACACTGTTTCAAATTTTATCATTAAAGTTTTATTTCATGTTAATGTTATACAAATAAATAATTTGCTTAGACATTAATTGTTTGTTGTGTTAATTCCTCCTTTTGCACTTAATCTTAAGCATTACTCCACACTAATAGCTAGTCGCCTCTGTAGTCGAGTAGTGTTGGTGTCCGACTTTGACGTGAGAGGTCCCGGGTTCATTCCTGGGTCGGGCAGCTTGTTATGAGTAAGAGTTTTTTTCAGTTTTTCTGAAAAACATAACGTTGCCTGGGATTGGATTTGTGTCCGATTGGCGACGGACTTGTCACATCATGGGACTTAATATCGTCGCCTAATCGCGGGTACATACTAGTATCTACCTCTGCCTACCAGTACGACGACGATATATAGGCATGACGATATTTAATTATAAAGAGAGAAATCAAGTTTTTCTTTTTTGGAAAGTGATAAGTACCTACAGAAATTACTAGACTGATTTTTAAAATCTCATCGTTAGATAATTAAGTGATTTAGAAGTAGCTTAGGCTAAAATTTATTAAAATCAGTTCAGCAGAATCCAAACTATAGTTGTGTATGACCGTATGGATGTATAAATATTCATTATACGGTCAAAAATTGACCATTGTAAGTCTTATGACGTGAATCAGATAGACCGCCACATGACTGTTTGTTTATTTTATTTTTTTGTTATCTAAAACCTGTATATGTATTTTCATGCATTATCTGTGAGTCACTAATAAATTTAAAACAAATTAAGTAGTTGCCAACAATTGGCGCCTATTCTAAAATATGAATAAAGTAATTGGTGTGCTCGAAGAAAACAATGTGTTTACTGATTTGATATGTGGTGCAACGGTACGGCTGTCGCCTGTTAAGACCGCTAGCCGCTTAGGTCCCGGGTTTCTTAAAATGTTTTTCAGATTATTCTGAGTAAGCATGACATTGCCCGGGATTGGAATGTGCCCGAAGTGGTGATAGGCTTGCCACCTATCACATCATGGGCCCTAGTACCTTGGCTAATTGTGGGCGGTCTAGTATATTTACTGGACTTACGTGTCGTGGAGATTTAATAAATATAATTTTAGACCTTTTTAACGAGTCCTTTTTACAATTACGCTTTACGCCTAGAGACTTCTAGCGATGTCTTTGCCCATATCATACGGAATTTTTCAAATTACTAGCGACTTCACGTTTTGTTAAACGGCAACACATGATTTGTATTTTGTCAGTGTCAACTGTCAAGTGATAACTGTCATTGTAAACTGTTTGCAGTTTACACATTAGCATCTATAGTAGTCTGTGGTTTACACTGCCACTTTGCACTTGCGTCTTGCAGTCTGTTTCATTTTACAGTAATATATGTATAGCAATTAGCAATATAAATCTTATGTAAATGTAGAAAATTGTGATTATTGAAAATGGCAGAAAAATCCACCCCACTGTTAGCAGTTCTTCAACTTCTCCGGAAATACGATCTAAAGGTAAGTTTATTTTAGTTTTATTTTGATGTATTGTTTACTATTTACTTAACCTTTCATTTCTAAAAATTTGTTTCATCGTAGGGCACTGAAGAAATTTTAAGAAAAGAAGCTAATTTAGGCGATGTAGAGTATGAAAATTTAGATTTACCGGAAGTTGAACTAGCGAGTATTCTATCCGCTCATCACACAGAAAGCGATCCATACAGCTACGAATTCGCTTACGATAGCCTAAAAAAGTTTATCGATAACTCACTGGATGTATACAAAGTAAGTATTTTTATTAAAAACCTTAAAACCATTACAGATAATTAATTAAAATAGCATTATTGGACATTTTAAATTGTAAGCAATTAGTTTTAAAGTTGGTTATAAACTGGATTAACACAAACATTACTTTTTTCATTTATTTCAGTAGTAACTTATATTATCTTTAAAAATTAACCTTTATTTTTTAAAGATAACGCAAGTCCTTAAAACACAATTTTAATTTTTAATATGTTAGTATGATTGTCTCATGCACCACCAGATTTTTATAGGCATACTAATGCAGACATTCTGAGTACAACAGAGTCACTACAAAAAGCTTATAAGATATGATGTTCTATGTCTACTCTTTCTTTAAATTTGGTTATTTTTATTCTTGCAATAGTTAGATATCACATGTAGTAGTTACAATACTATGATATCGCAAGATTACTAAATCATGTTATGTAGCACAGCTGAGGCCGAGATATTAGGTCTTGTTGGCCAAAGTAAGTTTACCGGCTACCTTACAAGCAACCTTACCTTACTGTAAGCACTGGCGTTAATGAAGGCAGGAGTAGGTAAAACTGTGGTGCTAAGCCAGGCGAACTGCTGTGAAACACTACCACCTAGTTAGATGTCAGTGTCAGTGACAGTAAGCCTATGCTTACCTTTTATGACCTGCCTGGTGGGAAAGCAGTGATCTATTCTACAAAGGAGTCCAGACCAACATATGGTATAATTGAAATTTTATAAACTATGTCTACAATGGAATTCCACAAAGTGCCTACGATAAGAAGTATAGAAACTATGATTGAAATTACTGTCACTAAAATTAAAGAACTATCAATTGACTACATCTCACTTTTGTCCCACATTGTAACTTATGAATACTACACTTTAATTAATTATGTTTATTGTCAATTATGGTTAGAATTTGATGTTTTTTAAAAATGAATAAACTAGAAAAAACAAAATGGAAATAGTTTTAAAAAAAATCTGTCTGTTTTTCAATGAATGGAGTTGGCTAAAGAAACTGTATCTTGATCGTCTTAAGTCAATTTGAACATGGACAAGTGGTCTATTCAGGCAATTTTATGTATTTACACATAATATTTAAGTTACTAAGTAATTCCCTTTTACAATAATTTCATTTAAATACACCTCTGTCGAGTGTAGTTGGTGCTTAAATTTACACACAAGGTCCCTGTTTCGATTCCATGGTCAGGCGACTTGTTCTATGAGTTTTTACAATTTATCTGATAAATATAATGTTGCCCAGGATTGGATTTGTGACGATTGGGGATAAACTTCCCACCTGTCACATCATGGGACCTAATAGTGTTGCCTAGTTGTGGGCACATACTAGCATGTAACTCTGCATACCCTTTTGGAGATAATGAGCGTGATGATGTATATTTTTATTGATTTTAATTACAGTATGAATTATCAACACTCCTATATCCAGTGTTTGTTCACATATACTTGGTTCTAATACTATATGACCATAATGAACATGCATTTAAATTTTTTGAAAAGTTTGGACCAGAACAAGAAGATTATTATCAGGAAGACTTGAAAAAATTAAGTTTTGTAAAAACTAAGGAGCAAATAAAAGGAAATGAAATAGCCGAGATATACAGGTACATAGGATCAAGTATACAATTGAAAAGTTTTCCACAGTTACGGCATTTTCAATCTTAATATATATAAATTATGTTAAACATTGTTTGTCCATGTTGGACTCCAAAAACTGCTGAAAAGATTTTGATAAAATTTCACAGCATCTTTAATTTAATCTGTAACTTATTTCATGTTTTATCTCATGTTAAGTCAGGTCATGGGCATTACAAAGTTTGCCGAGACAGCTAGTATTACTTATTAAAAAAAAATCAAGTCAATTACAAAGATATAATAAAACATACATAAATAGTTTAAAAGAATATTTATTATATTTATACGGATGCGCTTAGTTCAACCAATTAAATCAATACCTAACCCTACAACAAGCTATAACTTCTTAACCTTTAGGTTCAGGCAAAAATTTAATCTAGTTTTTAGTTAGACTAGATGTTATAAACAGACCATATGTTAAAATGAATGGTCATCAGTATAATTGATTGAACATCCATTAAAGACAAACAATTTGACCAACAATTTTTGTTTTATAGTGAGAATTATTGAAAAGGTGTTAATTTTAGGCTTCCTATTATCTCTCTCTTCCTATGGACTGTAAATTAATGACAGTCTCGCTGGCCAAGTGGTAGTGTAGTTGCATTATAGTGTCAACAAGTAACAGGCTCGGGTTCATACCCGGCTCGGGCATTAAATCTATTCTGGTATTTATATATGTATTTCTATGTATATATCTTTGCCAAATACCCATAACACAAGCAAATAATATGCTGACTTTGGGGTTAGATTATTACGTGTGAAAAAAAATATTTTTAGCTCCAACAAGTTTGAAGTCCAACTATCAAGAGATACTTCAACACAATTAAAGCGATACTTGCATGAACAAAAAAGCTCACCAGTGATTATAAATATCATCAACAATCACATCCAGATTGATATTCATGATGGGCCAGGGAGGACATTGGCACAAGTGAGAGCAACGGCAGGCGGTCTTCTTGGTGAAGCAGGAAGAAATGGTAAACTATTACTGTTTTTATAAATTGTTTTTTTTTCAAAGCGCTTCTGACATATTTAACTACAATTACAAGTTTGTAGCAAGTGTAAGGTTAGTAACTTAAAAAGCAAGTTCTTTGATAAAGGCTATCATAATGTTGTGTTGGAAAACAGATTTTTTAATGCCAGTCTTTTTTAACCATATTGCCTTTAGAATTACCATATCCATAGAATTATAATATCCATTAAATTAAATTGTCATATTTAGTTTTCTAATTCACAGATGAAATTTATTAAATTTTAAGGTATGGGACATACATAACTGCGTCAGTTGTAGGTGATGTGCGGGCTCAGCGCTGTTTATAACGTGTTTCATATAATGTATTGAAGCCGCCGCCTTCCCTCTTGCGTTTCACCCGCACTCATCACCACTTATATATTATGTCCTGCACCTAACCTAATTATTGTTTCAAAGATAAAACATTTCCCAGAAAATCGAACAAAGGTGTACTATGGCTTACTAAAGGAACCAGATATACAAGTTCTACCCACACCAGTCGAAGATGAAGAGGAGGCAGAAGAAACTCCAGACAAGCCAAAAAAGAAGAAAGCAAAACGTGATAATTTATTCATAAAAAAGCCTAAATCTGACCCGAATGCACCACCTAATGATAGAATACCTTTACCAGAACTGTAAGTGCATAATCATTACATTTTTGCATGCTATACCTTAATTGCAGTCTCGAGTGGTCTCTTTTTCAGACATTTTATTTATCCTTGTAATATGACAATAATGCAAGAAAAAGAGACAACTATATTACATGAGACATGAGCGTGTCTCATGTAATATAGTTGTCTGTACTGTAGTGTGGTGTCAAGACTCAAGAGTCTACAAACACATGGGTTTAGTAGACTCTTGAGTCTTGACACCACCCTCATATATTTAAAATGTTGTACCCGTCTGTTCCCAGTAATCTCCAAAATAGCTTGACCGATTTTGACAGGACTTTCACTGGTAGATAGCTTCAGCTATCTAGCAGTGAGTCAAAATAGAAGACGTAATTTGGGTTCCATGCAAAAAACTTAAATCCATTAATAATTTTGAAGAAAGACGCTGGTAGGTAATACCTATATATTATAGATTTAAATCAGATGCACTTATTTGTAGGAAAGAAACTGATAAAATAGAAAAAGGGAAGGCTCTCAGAGAAGCATCAAAGAGAGTACAACTTGGCCCCGAAAGCCTACCCTCAATTTGTTTTTACACACTTTTAAATAGTGGACAAACAGCTTTGTGTGCTGATATATGTGACGATTCTTCATTACTTTCTGTTGGATTTAGCAATTCCATCATCAAGGTAATGTGAAATTTATATTATTTTCTACTGACAACCTAGCCTGGCTTAGTATGGATGATATGTGGTTTCTCAGTACTATGTCATATATTTACACCTTTTTATTCATAAATCTTTTTTATAGTATTGGAAGGGAAACAAGCAGACAAACTCTTTTAATTCAAGTAACAATTCTCTGGTAGTAAGTAATAGTGGTGTGTTGCCATTTTGAGAGAGATGCAGCAAGAGTGAGGAGCCGGGATCAACACAGGTTAAATTTATCTATCATTAAGAAATTTCCTATCCAACAGGGAAACCACATGGAAATCCATTGCATGGTTGGAGGAGCAAAAAGCGCCTTTAATTTATATTTTGTTGTGATACGTATACATATCACGAGTTGCGACCTATTTATTAATATACTATATTTATATATAAATACTGTCAGTATTTTCATGGACAGCTGAAGTTATAAGAAATAACTTAGGCTTAGTTTTTAGACAAAAAGTGTAAAGAAAAATAAACCCATCAAATCTCTCATGACATTCACCGTTAATAACTATATAGGCCGATACAATTACGTCACATAAGCTGATGCAAAATGATAATCGCCGGATATAGATGCTAAATGTTTCCCCACTTATGGTCAAATTTGTTCATTCATCTATCTTACAATCCCTCCCTCTAGAGAGATTTGACAGCTTCGCAATAATATGATAATACTCAAGGTAATGTTTTCAAACTGACACAACTTATGCACCTTCAACAAAAGAGAGTACACTTATCTTAAAGATCGACAATGTATCTGTAAGACCTCTGGTGTTGCAGATGTCTGCGCGGCGGTGATGTCTTACCATAGTTACGGGCACCACGGTGACCCACCTGCTCTTTCGCCACTTATAATTAAAAAAATATACTTTACATTTGCACTTTTACTAAATAAAATTACTCAAAATTCTAACAAATTTCACTAAATTGACTCATTATTTACATAACATTTTTGGTAAAACAGCATCCAATTTTTCTCTCAAACTCTCCAAAACTCTGTTCAGACTCTTAAAAATCATTTTTTATTTTATTTTTAGATTTGGTCTTTGACAACAGTTAGACTTCGAGGAATGAAGTCGGCTGACAAGTTACAAGATATTGACCGAGAAGCAGGTGAATATTTTACACAACTTTTTAAAAAACCTCGAAAATAAATTTGTGAAAAAAATATTTGGGTGAAGCATAACTTAACATAAGTACTGTTTATTTTGTTTTAACAGGTGACGTTCTTGTAAGGATGATGGAAGAAAAGGACAGAGATACATGCCGTACTCTCTACGGCCATGGTGGACCAGTTTTCAAAGTCTCATTTGATCCATATAAAACAATGCTTCTATCATGTTCAGAGGATGCTACCAGTAAGAATTTTAATCATTTTAATAAAAATTGGGGGCACAACTTTTTAAATAAAGAAAAGGTTCTATTTGTCCTTTGATTGATGATTGATTGATTTATGATGCTGATTGATGATTGATTGATTTATGATGCTGATTGATGATTGATTTAGTTTCTTAGTTATTTTTGTTATAATTCGGAATGTATCATTTTTTATTGTTGTAAAACTGGGAATCGAATCTATTATATTTCTCAAATTGGGTTTTTTATTCTAAAACCAACACTGGATTATCAAAATTAAAAAACAGCGTTTCTGTTAGAGAATGAATTTGAGCGCTTCGTTGATTAGCGTACACGCCTAAACAGGCTTACGAATGATGAAGTTCGGGTTCAACTCCCGACGGAGGTCCGTTTGATGAGCGCAAGTAGTATTCGTATTTTGCATGATGGCATTTATCAAATTTATTTTAAACACCCAGTTTAGACGTTCGTATTACTGGGTGTTTGTTGAATATGTTTTGGCATTTATAAGAAAATTACCATTGTTCACTTCACAAGCAAATAATGTTGTTATTTTGAGGTTAAATCGATGCGTGTGATTGTCGAAGGACATTGATTGAAATGTGTACGTGCGCAGTCCGGCTGTGGTCGCTGCAGTGCTGGACGTGCCTGGTGGTGTACCGCGGGCACGTGTGGCCCGTGTGGGAGGTGCGCTGGGCGCCGCACGGCCACTACTTCGCGTCCGCCTCGCGCGACACCACCGCGCGCCTCTGGGCCACCGACGCGCACCAGCCGCTGCGCATCTTCGCGGGACACCTCTCCGACGTCGACGTGAGTTCTCATCGCACACGGTGCGGGACACCACCACGCCCCTCTGCCAAATTACCGGAACCGAACACAGATTACACATCGACGAATATTAATTACAGACAACAAAATGGAACAAAGCGAAATTCATTTCCATTCATTCATCGGCCTGTTGCAGTCCACTGCTGGACGTAGGCCTTCCGAGATAACTCCTACTCCTGCAGTTTTTGCCCGCCGCACTGGGCAGGTGGCTTAGTGACCGTATATCAGGCGGCTCGTAAAATACGAACATAGGCTCACTGTCACTAACACCATGACCTATAACTAGATGGTAGAGTTTCGCAGCGACTCGCCTCGGTTCGCACCACCGCCTTGCTTATTCTTGCCATCATAACGTCTGCGCTTGCCGTTATATGCTCAATACTTGCCATTGAGATATTTCGGTTTGTAGAGTGAGCGGGTAAACCTACTTTTGCTCGTGGCCTGCTATCCCGGCATCAGGTTGGCAACCCAATTCAACCTTTGATGTCTATAGGCGGCGTGAATTTCTTCTCATCAGGAAATCCATTTACTTTTTCGCCTTTCAAAAAAAGAGAACTATACAATATGTAAATATTGTATAGTTCTCTTTTTTGGGAATTCAAAATTAAATCATCGCTACAATGTGATGTAAAAACAGTAAAGTGAGAAAACTAATTGTTTCGTCTATTGGCCAAAAAGTGTTGGACTACAAAAACGTAACTACTTTAAAACACAACACCTAGTTAATAAAATATTGTTATTATTGTTGTTAGTATAATATTTGCCTTTTCCAGTGTGTCCAATTCCACCCTAACTCAAACTATATAGCGACGGGTTCCAGCGACCGCACTGTTCGTCTGTGGGACTGCTCAACTGGAGTACAAGTTCGGATCATGACTGGACATAAGGTACATCTTTAAAAAATAATTGAAAAGGTCATGTTTCTGTATTATATGGAGCCTCGGCCAGGTCTATGTATATTGTACTAGAAAATAAATAGTGAAAACGTCTGATACATTATGCAAATTTCTATTTTCTTTAAACTGACTTCCTTATTTTGGGTCAAAAATTCATTAAAATATTTGCTAGGGTAATCGTGGAAAGTCGTAATGGTTTTTTTAAGAATATTTAAATATTTAAGATAATTATCTTGATTGATTTAAAGCAGTGGTCTCCAAACTACAGGCCGCGGGCCAAATGATCCGATTATACACAACACAATTGAGATAACAGCGTCGACGCCCCGAACCAACGCAATGACATAATAACACGACGCTGCCCTAAAGCGAAGATCGATCTTCCAGAAAACACCCTTAGAGCAGGCTGTTTTAAGCCCCCAAAAACTCTGGCTCGCATGAAAAAGTCAGAAAGAGCTGTACAAGACGAAGCAGCTGACTGACAACTATGATTCATTTCAATAAAAAAAGGTGTAATCTACAAATAACAATTTTTTTCAGACCACTCCATACACACTCGCTTTTTCTGTTTGCGGAAGATGGGTAGCATCTGGTGGGGGTGGAGGTGAAATAGTAGTATGGGACCTATCCACTGGTTTGCCTACAGCATCACTACCACCCATGCACACATCTGCTGTGCATAGCCTAGCGTTTAGCCGTGATGGTACTATTCTTGCCTCAGGTAATATTTTTACATTTTTAAAGTAATAGTTTAATAACCTATAGATACGTTTTACCAAAAAAGTCTGCTTAAGTTCCTTATTTACCCATCCGACCCGATCGACTCGATAAAAAATATTTAACAAAAAACAAAGAAATTACTTACTTTGGATTAAGGATCAATGTTTGTATGTTTGGTAGAAGCCTACGTCCAGCAGTGGACTGCAATATGCTGATGTATGTTTAAATTTTTATTTTATATGATATTTATTATGCTCTCTTCATTGGAACTTATTGGCACTTGATTATATAAGTGTCATTTTACAAACTTACCTTACTACAAATAACATTTGATCATACACTAAGCCAACCGGTTTAGCTTTTTACATCTTCAAACATGTTTATTAAGAAGCTGAAAAAAGTGAAATCGGTTGTCTAATGGCGGTTTCAGTACTCAATCTATCCTTGTTTTTGCCTAATGTTGATATAGTGCTATCTCATATTTCCATATCAAAAAATGGAGATAGCATTATTCAACATAGGCAAAATGAAGGACAGATTAATACTGAAACCACCTATAAGAAATAATTATTGAAGTAAATTTTTGGGAAAATACAAGTGTGTGTTTATGAAACAAATCAGTGAAATATTTTCTTATTGCAGGCTCCTTGGATTGTACTATAAAACTTTGGGATTTTAGTGCAGTAACTGAAGAAAGCACAACTGAGGAGAATGGAGCTAATAGTTCCACAGTCAAAGAAGATAAACTCCTGTTGCGTTCTTATGCAACAAAGAACTCACCAATTCGAAGTTTACATTTCACACGGCGTAACTTATTACTAGCTGTCGGTTCATATGAAGGAAGCTTGTAAATTGTTAGTTTTAAAATACAGTACAATCTTGCACTAGCATTTTAGCCCATGTGAAATGTCTGCCTAATGAAAAACCAATAAAAATAAGTTGTAAATATTCCTTTCCCATAATATAGTTATTGTGTTCGTCAGTATAAAAATTAGTAATAGCATGGTGCAATGGTTCAGTCATGTGGGGATTTGTAAGATTAACAAAACAGACATACAATGTATCTACAGTATATAGATACTTGGGCGCAGGGGAGATTTAGGTTGACATTCCATGGCCAAATCACTTGTCCAAAGAGTCTACAAACCAGTTTGTATGAAAAGGGTAACGAAGGAAGCAAGGCAAATATGTAAGAACCATAACATTTTGGCACAAGGGACTTGGGGAGTGCAGATTGTATATGTATGTATGTAAATCAAACTGTCTACCATGAGTTTATTATTGAGAAACTGGCTAGCGTCTAGTGTAAATAACTGGCAATTTTAGTTCTTTCCGTAAACAATAGGGGTGCTGTACAAATTCTCATACAAAAAATTTAAAGAGCCACTAGTGAGTTTCTTAATTGTAAACTCATGGTGGAAACACTGGTATCTAGATCTAAGAGAGATTTGCCTACTGACATGTTAATGTAAGACATAGTTCCTAGAATAAAGAAAAAAAAATAATTATCACCAGTGGTAATAGCTGCATTTGTGTAGACAGATGGTATATTGGTCATAGTAATTGATATAGAACCACAATTTTAATATGTATTAAGCATGATTGTATGTATTAAGATTTATCTTTAAAAGAATCATAGAATAAAATGGCAATATAATCTAAATATTTTTATTACAATATTTGAAGAAAATAAGATCTCTCTGATGTAATAAATTGAATTATTAAGTTAAGAATTGACTCATTATTTCTCAGCACTTGAGCTTTCATTGCTTGTTTGAAATCTTCCTTTACACCTTTGTCTGCCCCTCTCGTCCCTATTCTCCTTTGCCCTAAATGTTGCTGGGAGTTGGGCAAGATATCCAATGCAATGTTTTTTCCATGTTCATTCCAAATAAAGCTTAGTTCTTCAAGTATATCTATGTGAATTATATAAGTAGAAAACAGATGATAATGAAAAATACCCTTCTGTTTAATAGTATCCATAATTTGGAGGAATATTGATTCTTCTTGAGGCCAACCTAATTGCATCAATACTAATATATGACCATAGGTTAGATCTGTATTGTTTCCAGTTCTCATCAGAATCCTTATAAGTAAGGTGCAGAAATAATGCATTAAAGATACCTTGGTCAGCGGCAGGTAGTGTAAATGCCTGTGTTTACCCCCAACTATAAGTTCAGTCTCTAAAACTCCTTCTGTAGTAGGCAATTGTTGCAATGCTGCCATGATGTTTTCAATGCAACTGGTAAAGTTGTGTTGAAAATAATTAATTGAAACTTTAATTGTGTAAGCAATAAGATTATTAGCTGCTAATGCTGAAGCAGGTATTGATTCTTCATATCTTCCTCTGTACAAAGCCAATTCTTCAGTAAAGCCATCTAGCCATGGTTTCACTTGAAGTTGAGAAGTTAATTTCATAAATTCTCGTGATATAACTTCATTACTATGTAATAACTCCCAACAGTTGGCAGCTGCTTGGAATTGATGAGAAGATACACCTGTGACTTCTATATCACCCTTCTTCCTTTTAGTGGGAGGTAGATCAGGATCCGATAATGATTCTACAAGTATATGATTACCTTTTAGACTTTTGTGTTCATAGAGAGACCTCAAGAAAAAAGTAACACCACAGTAGAGAAGTTGGCGGCAATCCTCACAATTTCTCAATGCCAATAACTTTTGAAAATATGATTCCTTATTAAGACTATTGTTATAATTAACTATATAAGAATCCCATCCTAACTGCCGTCCCAATAAATCCAGAACACCATACAACCTTTGCCATGGATCTGTTATATCATGCTCATTCTCATCATACACATATGAGTTATAAAAATCTATAGCCTTAACCAGTAGTCGTTGCAGTAACCTCGGTGATTCTAGTGAACTAAGCAATGGCAATGTTTCTACCACTAATAAGCGAGCATATCGATTATCATAAAAGAATTTTTCAGTATTAATCAATGTCTTCACTAAGCTATCCACACCCAATTGTGGAAATTTCTTTAATAATAAAACTAGCAAACGGCAATGTTCCATAGTATCATCACTATTTTCAACACTGGTTTTAAGAATGGTAAGTTGTATGTCCGGGCTAATATTATCAAACATCTGACTTAAAAAACTTGGTTCCGTTGATTTGAGAGCATTTGCTATAGCAGTAATTTCAGGCAGTAAATCGGCAATATTTTGTCGAGACATCATCAAGGAGCTAAAACATTCAGCAGCTTCTTGTACATTTCCAGATTGTTTTTCCATCAAGTATGCTTCCAGTTGAATTTTAAAGTTAGATGGAAACAAGGTTTTAGCTGTTAACATCCAGGCTTTTGCTAAATGTATATTGGACTTTTGTGCCTCCTTCGCTCGCATTATAATATAGTCTTCATCATCATCAGAAACTTTCTTTTCGATGGAAGGCATTTTTTCTTTTCAATTTTTCCGATCACTAATAATTTTATACTTCAAATTTTAAAAATAGTGAAAATATAGTCGGCAGATATAACAAATACAAACTATTTGATGGAAACAATAACAATTACCTAACAATAAACAAATCAGCACAGCAAATCAACCACAGAGTACGTATGAAATCAACTTTTAATATTTTTGAATTTTTCATTTATCCGATTTTTTTTCTTAAAAGTATCCATTTCAGGGAAAGGCAAATGGTCGTAGTCCATACAGCCTAGTCTGCCGTTTCATTAGTTTCTTCATATTACAGTATTTTTCATTCATATTCTTCAAATCTTCATATTAATGTAATAGTCCTTATGTCGTCATGTCATTGTAAGTCGTCATAGTCAGTCATTGGTGTCAGGCAAGGAGGTGGCAAGCTTACCTAAGCTTTTCGAGGGAGTTTTGGTGGCAACGCGAAAACAAACGATGCACTGATTTTTTCACGAATTCTTCATTTCTGCATGTTCACTGAACTAAATAACACAAAATATCACTAATTTTGGCCACTTTACACTTTACTTTACTTTTGCATTTATACGAAATTCATTATTAAATTCATTATAATTTTCAGTTTTCATTGTCAACAATGAACAAATGTCATATATCCACGACGGAGTACAGACTAAAGTACTTCAGTCTGTACTCTGGACCGAGTACTATAATAAATTGTATAACTAAAAATCAACTTTACGTGAAAATGAAATTAAAACCTATTTTCGTTTGTACATTGGAAAGAAGCTAACCCTACCTAGTTTGTGGCTAATTTATGTATCTCTTTCGGCTCGGGTTACACAGAGTAACCCGAGCCGAAAGAGATAAATAAGAGTCCCACCCTCAATTAATGCAGTCTCGGGTTGAGCATTCTGCTCGCCCACAAACGTCCGGTGACGTTGCGAAGCGGCTCTGACGGGCAACTATTGTCGTTTTAAAAAATAATACTTTATAATTTGTGAAAGAGATAGTGGAAATAGTTACAACTCTGCCCCGCTAACTCTTTATAATTTATTGTTGCCAGAATAAAATACTTCAGCTGATGGTAACTTTTGGGCGCAAAAATCTTGGTTATTATTTCAGGAAATTTAAAATTTTATTCTTCCAAAATATATTTTATTTAAATCAACTGCAAAGAATTTTTTTATCGTGACGCATTTTTATTTAAACGGAGATCACAATTATAAAGGTTAAGAAGTTTCACAAAAAAAACTTAAACTGTAATTTTATTTTGTTTTATACCGGCAGTTATTTAATTCAATTACCCAATACCCACAGACTAGTAAGAAATATGCATAAAAATAACGAGGGAAAATAAAGTTTCATAAGAAATTAATAAAATGGTAAAGAAAAGTATATTTGTTACTATGCGAGTGAATCATATGATGTGTGTAATGTATTTTTCACACGTAGTGTGTAATTTACAATATTTTAAATCTGATGACTAGTATAGCCAGCAATTTGTTCGTGGGCTAATCATTTTTTTCAATCGTAAATTCTTAAAAAAGGTACGCAGAAAATAACAAAAAATCTATTATATGCAGTCGCAACCTTAAATATTTCCGTTTTTATACTCACCTACTACAAACTCAAATATTGAAAGTTAATGCTAGTGGCCTCCTCTCATCTATAAAAAAAGATAATATTAAGAAAATTAATGAAACATCAGACAAATCATCAGGGAAAGGCAAAGGATCTCAG
>DVZN01000137.1:0-16473 GCA_018237365.1 Caria ino melicerta
GACTAACACCCATAACACAAGTAAATAATTTGCTTAATTTGGGGTTAGATCAATATGTGTGATTTGTCCAGTGATATATAAAGTGATATATATGAAAGTGACTGGAGTCTAAACTAGGATCAGGCCTGTACTTCAAGATTCAGCCTTACCCCCGCACCACTGAAATACATTGTTTTCAATTTTTAAAATTTCATATCTCTTGAACAAATTGAACAATTTTGATGAATTTTAGATCATTTGAAGCATTTTTTCAATTTATAGAAAGTTATTAACGACAAAAAAATGCTAAAAAATTCGGAGAAATTTAAAAGAAATACATACATACATATCTTCAGGCCAAGTCCCTTACGTTGACATTGACGCGAGGGGTCCCGGGTTCAATTCCTGGGTCGCGCAACTTGTTCTATTAATGAGTTTTTCTGAAAAACATACGTTGCCTGAGATTGGATTTCTGTCTGATTGGCGACGGACTTGCCACCCGTCACATGATGGGACCAAATATCGTCGGTTAATCGTGGGTATCTCTGCCTACTTTTTCGAGGATATATAAGCGTGACGATATTTTAGATATATTAAAAATTTAAATTAGTCCATGATTATTTACTTGTACTATAGTCTTTATGGATGACAATTTCATCAACATCTCGATTTTGGTGAGGGTAGATTTCTTTATCAGTTCGCGTATCCCATTCTCCGGCTCGAACCCGAATCCTATTTTCACCATAGACGTTGTGTGCCGTGGTTAATACCACACTTGGGTGTATAAGTGAACCACCACCTTTGTAATATGAGACGGTGTTGTAGCCACCATGATCTGGACTGAAAAAGTCAAAAATTTTAATTATTAGGAGATATTCTTCCCCTGTGTGTTGTGCGTGGTGTCGGTGTCCGACTTTGACTCACGTCATGAATGAATGAACTCTTTATTGTGCACAAAGTGAAAAATTTCTAAATATTAGAAATACGTACAAACAGCAGCATAATTGACAGTCATGCAAAAGGCGGTCTTATCGCCAAACAAAGCATCTTGGAATAGGATACATTTAGTCGAAGTCTTCATTAGTAAGACCCTTTCTTTTCAAAACTTAGGATAGAGGGCCTCCTGAGCGCTAGGCAGTGGCGTAGCTATCGTAGGGCTAACGGGTGTGGAGCACCAAGTCCCTCTAACCTACGTTTTGAAAGAGAGGGTATGCTATTAGTGATAAGTTTAACTCTCTGTATACTATTCTTATTCCTATGTATATTGAAGGTCAATATATTAAGTACAAGCTTTGTGGAATGAGGGGGTGAGGGCCTGATTGTTTATTTATGCACCGGGGCCACCTAGCTAAGCCACTGGCTCTGGGGCTCTGGTCTGCTGCACCACTCGGCCTTACGATAACCACATCACTATAACGGGGTGGTATTAGCATTTCCCAATAATTGCATTTGGAATTTATAAAATGTATGTAAACTTATAAGTTTTATTGGTTTGATTTGGTTTTATTAAACTTCATTGTACACCAAACAGATAAGTTTGTACAAAAGGCTTTCGGCGTTCTCCAAAAGATATTTAAATCTAGAGATCATCATACCCTTAGCAAACAAACTTAAGTTTCAAGTTTATTTCTTTGCATAAAACAGGGTTACACATTGATCTTACAAAACTTAACACTGTTATGTTAATATATTTGAAGTTTTCTTTGTTGTAGACATTCTGAGTAAGTAGTATTTGTACAATCAGAACAACTTGTTGTTTTGACTGTACAAATACGGAATATTATTTACATAGAGATTAATAATTGTTATAATTTCTTTACTTTAAAACAGCAATTAAAAAGAAAGCACTGTACAATACGTAATTCTTAAATTAATTTACAAATTTGAATATAAATATTTTTAACTTCAACTAAGAAAACTAAAAGTTCAAAAGTTTTCAAAAGTGAAAAACCTGTCTTCACTCCAATTTTCGAAAATCAAGTTTTCATCAGATCTTCTCGTTTTTTGGTCCCCCAAAGCTCGTTTAGTGGGTTCTTAAGTTATCGTTGAAGAAAAAAAAGAAAAAGTGTTTTTTTTTTCAAAATTTCATCGAATAACTTTGTACAATTTAAAACTGCGCCATATGTCGTAAAATTCATCAAAATCGATCGATTAAAAATAAAAAGGAATAGATGAGGCAGTGGTACCTTCTAATCCGGACGAGATGCTGGAAACTCTACCCCCCAGTCTAGTGACAGTAATTCTGTGCTTTTTTTTTACGAACTGTCTGACAGGTAGGCATGTCCATTCTTCTAAGCAATCTGGACCAACGCGGAGTGAACACTTGCTTCTATTAACGAAAGTAGTATCCTGTTGTAGGCACTTGTATTCGTACCTGGTTTTTAGCACGTGTTATGTAGGGTGAGATCAATATGTGTGGTTTGTCTAGGGATATTTACTTCGCTCAATGGTCGAGCATAGTCGGTGTCCGACTTTGACGTACAAGATTCGATTCCCGGGTCGCGGAATTTGTTTTACGATTTTTTTCAGTTTTTTGGAGAAGACATGACGTGGCCGGGCTTAGAATTTGTGCCCGATACTGCGACGGAGTTGTCCCATCATAGGCACTAATATCATCGGTTAATCATGGGTGCATACTAGTATGTACTTCTGCCTATCCGTTCTAGGATAATGGAAGTGACGATATTTATATTAAATTTATTTATTATTAATTCTGTCAGTAACCGTCCCCTATAAAAAATAATATACTATTAGAATACAAAAGCCTATACAATAAGAAATAAACAGTCCTGCGATAAAAGTCGAATAACAAAGAGTTATCCAAATACCTTTGAAGTGATGCACTTACAAATTATTTGGCATTTTTTATGGCTGATAGCTTAATATAATGACCCTGAACTCACCTGATGGAAAGCGGAGACAAGGTCTAAGGTAATGGCACATTAAGCCTGCTTGCTTGATATTTATTTATATCAATTTCTCATTCATTTCCTTATCAGCCTATTCCAGTCCACTGCTGGACGCAGACCTCGCCAGTGTACAGAAGGGCTTGCCCAAAGTCACTAGAGGCAGGCCGCAAGCCGGGAGGCGCTGCTGCCCACCTCCCGGACGGGCCCTTAATCGCCTTTTACGATACCCATAGCGGACATGGGGTTGTGGTTCTGCCGAACAACCCCCGTGTTGGTCCGGGCTCCTTTGCAGAAAAGACTGTTTACCTTCCTGCCAGGCAGCTTATAAAAGGCGAACAAAAGCTTACTGTCACTAACCTTGCGTAGGTGGTAGAGTTTTACCGTGGCTCGCCTGGTTTGTAACCACCGCCATATCTATTTCTACTGCCATAACGTCAGTGCATGTCGTTGGCGTGTTCTGGTTGCTGACATCTCAGTCTCAGGTTGGTAGCGCACCATTACCAACTTTGGTGTATATAGGCCGCGTGAATTGCTAACCATTAGGGAATCCGTCTGCTTATTTGCCTTTCAATATTATAAAAAAGCACAATTACTCCTGGGTGGCCCCCATTTTAAGGTAACAATAAAACATCAATAAAAATAGGAACTCATTTATTTACATCCATTCTTATCTTTTATTTACATTATTATGCTTACCTAACAATAATGGCATCTTGAGCAAATTATTCATAAATGAAAGTACTTTTCTCACTACAGAACAAAAATATTAAGGAGATGCTTAAAGTAGATAAAAAAACAGTAAAAAAAGTATAAAATCAAAAATGTCTACATCGTCTTACCCCGTACGTACTAAATGTATGACGGTTTTCTTCATAACATACGATTAAATTGTAATACGGTTGTACCCTGGGATGTTGAGCCCGGTTTGCAATAATGACCTGTATATCCATTAGTTTGAGAGCATATTCCTGTGTTTCCTACCGTAGCAATAACGTGGACCCTAAGAAATATCGATTCAATTATATCGAAGCACTCTCGCCTTTTGTATTTAATATAATCTTGTGAGCATATAGCTTTCCTTTGTGTAGCGTTGAACATTTATGATTATGACGTAGCGTTTGAAAAACATATTTCTAAGTAGCGCAATAATATCAAGGTGTTTCGATTTCCAAACGAAAAGCGATTTCCAAATTAAATAAGTCCATTTAGCTAGAGCGGCAATTTTATATAAAAATAAACTTTCACACAGAATAAAAATAAATTGAAATGAAATTTTTGCATTTTTTTATTTTAATTTATTTCCTAATTATATATGAAAGTTTTTTTCTTTTATTGATTTCCTGCAAATACATAAACAGGAAAAATATAATACATGCATATTTATGTAAGAATATTTTTTTTATATTTAGCAATTGCGTTTGATCTTTTTAATGAGCGAATCGACCCACCTTAAACTTAAGTTAATTGTGACAAGAAAATAATTTTCCAAGTAAAATTGAAAATGGAAATGTAAAAGAATAAAGATTGAAATTTCAAAGCGAAGGAGGATTTTTAGGTCTTTGGACTTTCTAATTTATTGGACTTTGTTTAATCTAACACTGAATATTAAGTAATTGTATTCACAAGTAATGGCAATCAAAAATATAATTTGTTATTGATTGACATTCAACCAATCAATCTAAAACACGATGTACACAAATATTTGTTCGAAAAATATGATTCCAAAAATAATCTCTGACTGTTGTGTTGCGAATGTCATCGATCTTAATGTTACTTTAATATTGAGGTTGTAGAATATAGATCCGAGTACAATGACGAACAAATTACATATAATTTCCAAATTATTGATGATCAATTTAAAACGGAAAAGTTTAGTCCAGTTTAATAAGAAGTCGTGATTTAGAAACCCTAGAAAAAAAAACAGCTTGTATAACATGTGTATAATTATTATTTTGTATTCGATTTATTTATTTCATTTGGTTTTAGCTTATTAGTTTTTCGAAGCTTGTATTTGGAATGAACTCAATCAATCTTAAGTTAACCTCAATATTGACAGTAACATATAATACCTTTTCAATTTAATTGGAAAATATATGAGTAGGTATACAGATACTGTACTTATTTTGTATATTTTTCATTGTGACATATTAATTCATAATAGTGTGGACGAAATTTGAGCAGATGCTATAAATTTATATCATCTTCGGACTCGCTGTCGCTAGACTGTTTCAACGCCTTGTGAATTTCTTCCTCGATTTCCAAGGCGCTTTGGTGTTTATCGTCCATTGCCAATTTATTATATGCGACTTTTATATTAGAATTATACATTGACCTACCGCAACAATCAATGTTCATCCATTTGAGAATACAAGTCACCACAATGAACCCAAACACGAGAAATCCTAAAACACAAACAACTAAAATAACTATATGTTTTTCATAGCTATTATTGATTTGTGTGACAACGACGTTAGGGTAGCAGTAATGCTTCACTTCGAAGTCAGTTACGTTGATGAGAACAGCATCGTCGAGACAAGATGTGCATTGGCTATTATTGGGGCCTGAGCATGTACCACAGGAGTAATGACAAGGAAGACAAATTAAAGGCGTTTTGGAGTAGTTAGTCTGAGGTTCCATATCCAACGCCTCAGAAGCCGTTGGATTACTGAACTGTCGCTTCATAACAGCCGGAGAGTTAGCAACTTCCAAATAAGTGAGATTGCGTCGTCTTGAGCTGCGTTCCATTAGTATCTCACTTGCGTACGTATTGGCTGGGCAATGTTCATAGCAACGACCGTCGTACAAGTGCAAACCCTTCGCGCATTCTAGTGGAAGAGAGAACAAAGATGTTTAAATACATAAGTTAAAACTAGACAGACCAACACCACCCAGCACCATACCAGCGTCCATGCAGTTGCGTTTCTTGCCAGCAGACCATATGATGCAGAAGATCCGAACGAACGAGTCTTGAAGTTCTTAGAAACAGTAAAACAGGAACGAAAGGGGTTTTAGAATCTCGCCACTGATCTCAAATAATTTTGCATATTTAGCTAGAATGACTTAAAACAAACAGACGTTAAGGTTGTGTAGAAATGGAAGACATTCACAAAATTAAATGAAATCAGAAAAAGAATGTTGTACAGTCAGCGCCATATATTAAGTAATAGTTAAGCGTAATCCATATTTATAAATTTCCAAAGTGATTCATTTTATACAACTGATTTTAGTAGTAAAGTCACAAATATAATTAAACAACTACTTATTTCTTCGCACATCGCTGAAAAAGGTTAGCAACCGAGATTGCTTTGGGTAAAGTTCAAGCGTAAGAGTCCATTTAATAATATGAACCATATTAAACCAAAAAAAAGATTTATTTATTTCAAGTTTGATACAAGTCCACACGAGCAAACCCACAGTTGACGATTAATTGTAAGAGAGGATATAAAAATCGCTATTATTACTTTATTTTTATTATTATTTTATAGCAAGTGGAGGCAAACGAGCAGGTAAGTCACCTGATGGTAAGTGATCACTACCGCCCACAAACAACTGCAACACCAGGGACATTACAATTGCGTTGCCGACCTTTTTAAATCCCGCCCCTAATGGGGAAGGAGGAGTGGGACTCTCACAAACCAGACGAAACACAGCAGCAAGCCACTACTTCACGCTGGTCTTTTGTGAGAGAGTTGTACGTTCCCCGGGCGTGCCGCCCCATACGGCTACATACAATAATGTGTACATAGTATGGAACTACCACTCAGAAAATTCGGAAACTTTTTCCTGTTCTTTGTTTTGAATATATTGCAAATCTAATGTTATTCACACGATTTAAAAGCTCTATTTCGCTTCATTAAAAAACATTAAAAATATAGTAGTCAAGTTTAAATATATTATATGAAATTAGTTGTTATGAAAATCAAAACTTTAGAAAGAGTACTACTGTTACTAGTTTTGGTATTAAAGTTCATGAAAATTGGGAAAGTGCGGAACTACAGGTAGTACGACGAAGAAGGTAATAATAGTTCTTTATAAGTGAACAGAGACGCGTTTTATAATGATCACTTTAGAAGTTTCTAAATATAAGCCATCTTGACTGTAACTTGCAACATGGCATTGACTGTAAAAAAAGGAAAAAATCTGCCAACGATAATCAAAGCAAAATAATGTTAAGCCTAGTGCCTTAGTATATTAATAAGCATGAAAGCAAAGCATTACATTCAATACACAAAACATACATAAAGCTTTATAGACCCTATGTGCATTAAACGTCAGTTTGATTTATTCAATAGTCAAATACATGTCACTAACTGCTGCTTTTTGATCAGTAACAAGATCAAAATGAAAATCTTAGTAAGGTTTTTGTAATAAAAGACCTTTTTATTTTTTTCCATTCACATCAGGTTCAATATATACAAATAATTCAACATTTACAGTTATAAATACAATTTGGGTCTCTACTTAATGCTGATGACACACCAAAATTGATATCAAAATGAGCTTTTACGACCTTTATTACATCGAACGATAGTTACACTTTCTGACAATTACTTTCTTTATAAATGAGTCTTATTTCCGACTTAGACTAAGAGTATTTTACTTTACATTTATTACTTAGTTCTAGCTACCAGTCGATGAGAAATCTTGATCGTTCAGTCGTTTTAAAATTTACATGTTCGTGAGCAAATTTGTACAAGTCTCCAAATTTATTAGTATTGATTACCTAATTTATATATACATTCACTTTACACGATTTATGTTATTTGGATTCGTAATCACCATTAGGATCACAACCTCATTATGCAATAACACATGAATAATATCAGTAATACAACTACTTATTTATTCGTCAAGATTATTTCTTACTTTCATCAATCTATTTCTAATAGGATCAATTAATGGATTTTCTATTAATTATCTTAGCTGACCACTAATTGAAAACTGCTGCAAAAAACGTCTTTTTGTTGTCAAATTCTAATTTGAAATAAATCTGTCAAGATGACATCCAAATCGATCGTTGTATTGATACTTTTTATATGTTTAATTAAATGTTATTAAATATAAATCAATTTAGCTTTCAAATAATTGATCAACCTTGGTAAAAATATTTTTTAAATGTCATATTATAGCTACCCTTACAGTTGCATCGAAGTGAATAAAATGAAGCTGCATCTTGATCATACAATTTTACTTAAGTGTGAATACAATTTTATAACATTTTTTAGTTTCATGATAATATTTGAAGTCGTGGGAAATCATAATGTCGACTGATTTCACGACTTAATCGAAATTAAAACAATTAGTTATGAACATAACATTTTTGTAGTGGTTAACATTTTTTTAATCAAGTCATCAGCTGGTTATTTTGCTAAGCTCAAGTCAACGATTACAAATACCAAATTGGCAAGATTACGGAAATTGTAAAGTTTCGGTTCGCTTAACTTTTAATTTATAATTAACAGAGGAAATAGTTGTTCTATATAGTATATTAATGTATTATAGAATCGATTAGTAGCTAAATCAAAAATTAACTTAAAAACTCTTTTATTTGAATTATCTTTATAGAACCTAGTTATACACACCGGCAAATAACTTGAGCATTTCGTGGCAGCAGTGCGGAAATTGCACATCTAATAATAACGCGCTCGAACTAACTGAACTGCCAATAATCAGTGTTGCCAAATTGTCGGATTTAGGTATGTTTAAAACGGTAAAAATCGTTTCTAATAGCTGACGAGATTTCCAACGGAAAAAAGTGGGTTCCTATCCTTAGTCATATATATTTATTTATTTATTTATTTATTTATTTATTTGCATGATCACACTAAAATGATGATAAGGTTAGGTACAGATTTTTAATTTGGCAAATATTCCTGATTAATTCGATTTTACATTATAATAGAGGTACACATAGAAAAACAGTTCACTTAATTATATTAAATTCTTCAAGGTACCATTGGTATCACCTTTTTTATTAATGCTCAATTACTGTTACCTCATAATAAAAGAAAATTTTAGAAGTTTATTGGCAAAAAATATAAAAATAATTTGGACGGATTATTGGCGGAAATTCACAACTGACGTGATGAATTTTAAAGTATCTTGTTGCCAATACTGCCAATAAGGTTAATGCTTAAATCAAAGTATCGATAATCTTAAGTTGTTTGCCGATATGTGTAATCACTAAAAATATAGTTTCATAATTACTGGAAATGATCTCTACAATCCATTAAAAATATGTTGTCCCAATGATAGGAAGCATCTGAATCGTGGAGTAACTTCGAAGTATGTGATTCAGACGAGAAAACAGGTGCAGGCAAAGTAGCAATAATTAATTAATTACTGTAAGCATTATACAGTTATTGACCTCTCTCACTCTTTCTCTGAAATACCCGGCTGCCAAATATCAACATGGTCGGTTTATACACAAAGGTGCGACTCAAACACAAGTAAGAAACAAATACACATTAAGAATTATATTTACTGAATTATACAAGACATGTTTTAACTCAAAAAAATAATTCATAGCGACATTTCCAGGATTACTTTATGCTAAAATAACTTTTAAAATATAGGATCTATGTAAGTTTGACAGACTCATTATTTTATTTTTACAGCCACAAAAGCCAATTAAATCCATTTCTTTGTAGGGGTTGTACCCTTAAACCCTCTCAAATAGCATTATCGTAATCCATCCTCTAAATGATCGACCGTTAAAATATTGAGCAGCATTTCTTTTCATCGCCTGAGCAGAGATAAAACCGTAATAAATATCTTTAAGCGCATAGTAGACATAATTTATAGCCTCTGAGACTTATTGTAACAGATATGTATGTTCACTAAACGTAATGGCGTATTTTTCATTTCAAAATGCAAATATTTATAACCTGAATTATGTTTAATATGAAGTTTTATGATACAGGAAAAACATCGCCAAAACGCCATTCTTATAATAACAATTAAGCTAATATTACAATATCAATTATTATTCATTTCTATCTAGTTTTTTAAATAAATAATTAGGAGACACCAAATAAATGCGATAACATTTGGTATTGTTACTAAGTGTAATTATTTGGTTTATTGAAAAAATAAACTTCATTGAATTATGTATATGAAATAAAGTAATCTACGATTTATAATATAACATTGTTAAAAAATATTATGCTTAAAACTTAAATATATTTTATTGAGGGTGCACAGGTAAATTGGTAAACAACAGATTTAACGATTGAAATGTAAATAATTGCGAATAAATATTCTAAACCTTGATTCCTTTGACTTGTAAACATAATGATTAAAAATTATATATAGTGTATAAAAAAAGTTTTAACCAAGTATCAGCTGCGATAACACTAAATAAACATTCATTCCTATCCACGCGTTGGGATTAATTATTCTTGTGCCATTCTACATTTACGTATTCTTCATAAAAGTAGATTCGTTTTCTAAATTAAATTTAAGAACACTGCTAAGTAATATTTGTGCGAATATTTTGAGCGTTTTATGATTGTGTATTTTTGGAATTTTAATTTATAGCATCAAAAAATATGCACTTTACGTTAACATATGACATTTTTAATTACATGATTTTGAAAAACATATTATAACTACAAAAATATTAATTTTTAACAAAAACATTAAATGTTTCATACAATTTACTTCATTCTTTATATTTACCAAATCCATATATCAATACAATAAGCTGATGATGGTCCGAATTTCACAAGCAAAAGTGACTAAAACCAAATATTTTAATGGCTCACAAATACATATCACATAATCCTGGTTCTTGCCAGCCACACATCAGCATTAATTTCATATAAATAAAATAATTTATTTAACAGTTTTTACAATGTCTATATCAAAATAAATTTTGATAAATCAGCTAATAAGCTGTATATTCATTAAAAAAATCAAATTAATGTGGTCTGTTTTTCCCTTTTTTCCCTTAATCAAACAGAGTATTATTATAGATTTATTATTCCTTTCAATAAGATTTTTTTTTGAAAAAAATGTAACTTGATGTGAATATAGCTATAAAAGAATCCCTTTAATATGTTTGATGCAACTCAAGTACATCAAATAAGATTCATATTTCTCGTGTTGTTTAGACAGCTGAATCAAATTTGGCACAAAAATCAGGAATAGTTAACTAAATAATTACGTAAACTGGTATAAATCTTAAACAATTTAAGAAGTCAACATTTCATTACTATTCTCCTACAGTTGAATGTGCGCTATTTTTATTACGTGGGTCAAAAATAAAATTTAACTAACTGCATTAAGTACGCAGATATAACAGCTAAAATATTCTACTATACCTATATTAAGAACCACGCCACAAACTGTCCATTATAATTCAAAATGAAGGTTGATGCACACGTATTAGCACTCATCAGATCGGCGTTACTCTCAATCCGTTCAAAATATGTAAACTTGAAAATAGCGAAATACAAGCATCGGAAACGCCATAAAAAAGAGAAGACAATACTTTAAAATGTCTTAGAGTTATAGTTATGTCAAAGTTATGCCTTGATTACAGTTATCGGGTAGAATGGCGAGACACGCAATTCGGACGAGGCTCGGTGCCTTGTTACACCTACTGAGTAGAGTTATGAGACAGTATATCCGGCCGAATAATCAGTGTGTTTATATATAGAGCACTCCCCTGAGTGTACTGTCTCCCCCCTCTACTCGGTAGTTGTAATAAAAACATAAGTGGATAGTAAATAAGCACATGGCGAGAGCTTGGCCGATCAAGCATATAAATGTCTATTTGGTGACTCTTCCGTCTCCGCCGAGTGATGTTATATCAATAGAATTCTAATAAGAATGTCATTGTATTACACTGTCACGCCACTATACTCGGTAAGTGTATTAAGGTATTAGAGATAGAGCTTGCCAATCCGCAGTCGTGTTGATATATATGCGACAACCTTTAGTCTTCCATACATTACAATCCCATCACAAGAGTAAAATGGACGTCATCGTTTTGGAATAAATACATAAGAGATAACGTTATGTAATTGCACTTTTTCTCTAGCTCTTAAATTTTGACGTTTATCAAGTGATCATATACCTATCAGCTTAACTTGGACATTACTTACTATTTACTGTATGGTACCGGTGAGTGAAGAAAACATAGATATATCACTGGTTCAAACTATTTCCCAAAAAAAAAAAACAGTACATTTGTTCTTAATTGATTAATTGGGTTACACTAGCCATTCGCAAAACTTTTATTATGTATATATGAATTTAAAATAAATAAATAAATATTTGCACGCCCATATATCCTCGAAAAGGAAGGATGATACATACTAGTATCACCCACGATTAGCCGACGATATTAGGTCCCATAATGCGACGGGTGGCAAGTCCGTCGCCAATCGGGCACAAATCCAATTCCAGAAAAACTGAAAAAACTCATAGAACAAGTTGCCTGACCCGGGTATCGAACCCGGATCTCTCGCGTCAAGGTCGGATACCGACACCACTCTACTATAAGGTCGATATATGAATTACACACACATACACACACACACACATATCTTCACGCCAAGTCCCTCACGAGGTAGTCAGGGAGTACCGTATATGAATTAATGAGAAAGTTTAAGACAGAATGGAAATTAAACCCAATTGTTGCTATAATTAGGTAATTATAATATTTGTTTGTAGGTACGTATTGTTATCGTTGGGCTTGTCTCGTAATTTGTACGAAACAGGAAAACTAATTTTATATGACAGTAATCCAAATTGGATTGGATTTGTGTCCGATATGGCGAAGGACTTGCCACCTGTCACGTCATGGGATTTAATGTGGCTAATCGTGAGAGCATACTAGTATGAACATCTGGCAACCCTTTGAGTATAATCGGCATGACGATATCTAGTTTTATTTATTTTAGTAATCAAAAAAAGATAAGTATTTTTTAAATTTATTGATTGTTCACCAAAATTCACAAAAAATGCCTCCAAGACCACTGAGTTTGATTGTAATAACTAATTATTATTAGAAAAATATTTCTTACGTCAAGACACACTGCTTGCTGCTTAGAAGTCTTGTTAATGCGTGCGCTAACCGAGCGTACTGTTCGAACGTTTGTTACATATACTGCTTTAGCTTATATTGGTAACTGTGATACTTCGCTTATATTGGTACTGTGAACTCCATAGTATCCATACTAATATTATAAATACAAAAGCATGTTTATTTTTCCTTCTATCACGTCAAAATGCAGTAACGTATCGATTTCATTTTTAATATGAAAGCGAAAATGAGTGACATAAGCTAGTTCTTTATTAAACTAGCCGTTACCCGCGGCTTCGCCCGCGTACTCAAAAGAAAAATCACATGTCATACTGCCACAATTCTTTTCCGGCTTACTTGACTGGATGTTTATCGTTATATTCAAATTATACTAAATGTATATAAATTATAACTTATGCTTGATTCTGATGTTTTATACTATATTACAGTAAAACTATATTGTATATTTCATCTAAATCAGATCAGTAGTTTATGCGTGAAAAAGTAACAAACATCCATGCATACTCACAAACTTTCGCATTTAAAATATACTAGCGACCCGCCCCGGCTTCGCACGGGTAAAAAAATTTATACTAAAAATCCAGCAGAACAGACATCACATTAAAGTCCACTAAAATTATCAGTGGTTCTCTATTCTTTTATGCATTTATTACACATTAAATCCTTCTTTAGAATCACTCTATCTATTAAAAAAACTGCATCAAAATCTGTTGCGTAGTTTTAAAGATCTAAGCATACATAGGGACATAGGAACAGAGAAACTGACTTTGTTTTATACTATGTAGTGAAGCAGGACTAGGAGGAGCGGGTCAGCCCTATAGAAGGCCTTGGCACAATAATTGCAGTCGATGTTTTTAAGACTACGCGTAGGGAACCGCTAGGTTTTAAAAGTCCTTTAAATAACCAGCAATTTATATAATTGTTAACACCTATCTTGTAAGCCTTTTGAATCAGTTGTTACAAGACTTTAAAAAATAGTCGTTACAGTTGTTAACCTATGATTTTTTCATTCACGATACCGGTCTGTCAAGCCACAGTGATGCGAAAACACATTAGGAAGGATTTATATAAATAGAATTGAACACCATCGAAGGAATATTTCCTGTATATTTTATTTTGAACATTTTAACATCACTGCGGCTCAAATAAATTTAAAGTCTAGTATAATAAATATTGCCTACGTCAATCGGAACGTTACAAACGAATGGTTCTAAGAACATTATTGTTCAACAAAATATTGTATCTAAGGTGAATTCGTCAATAACATATATTTATACTATATTTAAGTACGCTATGATTTCTGTAGTGTAAAACAAAATAGCAAGTTCTGACCACGGACATGGAATAAATAGGCGACGTAGTTATGACGAAAATCTTTGAAACAATTGAAGAAACAAGGTTACAATTTATTTAATATTATTATATGTATTAAAGATAAGCTTATTATTAATATTAAGGACATCTAAAGTGGGATATCAGATATAACATTGTAAAATTTATTTAAGTAATATTTATAGTGCTTGTAAATTTTTTTGCTATCTTTAAATAATATTTAAATCAATATAATACTATTTTTTATTATAATGTACTTTGCATAAGTATGATAATCATAAATAAATATTTGTAAATATTTCAATTATAAAAGAACACACAAGTTTGACTAAATATAGGGGGAGGGGAGCAAGGCTTGCCTAGTTTTGATAATGTAGACCATGTTGAGTACCAACTTAACGCGTTATAATACCAACTATAAAAATTAACAGGTTACACAGCATATTAAACAATCGGCATCGTACTGTACCATTATTCAATACCGTTAGTATAGATGGGATTTGTATATTCTGATTGCAACAATAACATCATCAAATAGTTTCGGTTATTCTTACTTGCGCTACTATACCAGAGACCTTACTTATATTAAAGTAGTATTATTTCAGTGATACACATTATGAACTTAAAAAAGCGACCTTATAGCTTACGCAATAAAGCCACTATATTACGTTGCCATGTGTTTTATAACAGAAGGAGGCAAACGAGCGAGTCGAAATAAAACTGCTTTAAGGCATCATTGTAAGTCCCCTGGTACCGTTAGGATCATAATTTCGTCATACGTCGTCTATTTACTCTAAGTTAGCTGTACTGTCGGACATCAATATATAAAAAAAATAACTATTATCTATACCACCTTGTACTTATCAAATGGAAAATTACTAAAATCACTAGCCTCCAGTACTAGGCCACCGAGGGTGGGCGAGGGTGGGATGGCAAGCAAGGCGCTCGCGGCGGCCTGCTCCTCTCGGCGGTCGTTAGTTTCAGTTTTACGCTAGCAGTTAGTGCACAGTTACACTTAGGGGGCTGTCGGCTGGGGGGGGAGCCCCGAGCGTCGGCCGCGGACAGTAGCAACAGCAGGAGGAGGCACAAACCTAGGCAACGGTGCGGCGAGCCCGCGGCGCGAGTGCCGCAGCCCGCCGCGCTCACGCCGCCGCCGCGCCCCGACACCGCCGCTCCTTCTTCGCGTATCTGTGGGATACGAAACGTATTTGCATTAGTTCCTATACACTGGACGCCAAGAAAGGCTCGCCTCACGCGGATTTTGATATAACTAATGCTGTAAAAAATTACAGATGTACTGTTGGCCAAATTCCAGTGGAGCCCCATTCCACCACAAGACGTGGGCGGTCGTTTCCCCTTATGTCCTAAATATTTCATCCATCCGTACGAAACGATTCAGTTCGTCTTTTCTAATGCGAACGGCTATGGAGTGGAATTCGTCGCTGTCGGGAATAATATAATCTTGGGTACATTATACTATTATTTAAGGCCAGAGTGAATAGACTGTATCTAGGTAGGCATAAGCCATCTTCGACAGCATCGTCACTTAATATCAGGTGAGATGGCGGTCAAATGCCGACCTTTTTATTGTAAAAAGGAAAATACTAGTAGGCGAATTTCGCTTGCATCCAATACGTAGAATGAAAAAGATGATCGCTAAGTAAGATAAATAGCATTTTTAATATACGAGTACAATGATCCGAAATCATGAGTGTTAAAGTACAGCATTGGGTTTGAAGGTTGATCCACATCGTGAGTGAAAAATAGCTGTTCCGACTTCATCAAAACAGAAAATTAGCCGCCATTTAGACCCAATCTTAACCCGCTTGATTATGATTTATGATGTAGAAAGAGTACGGGACGCTCTAAGCACAGTGATAATTGGAGTCCTTAAAATATTAAATAAGATTGACAGTTTGTAGGGATCGCAATAACCACTGTGATTTCACAAATCTGCATGTAGTGTGAATACGGAATTTTATTCACACAATTTTCGTGGCATTTTGTGATATTAAGTAAAAATACAGAATGTATAATACTTCAAATTATTGATAATTAAAACATTGTAGCTTGTGTTTTTTGATGCTGTTAAATCACCCTTGACGCCTTTGTCTTTTTTTTATATAATATTGGAAGGCGGACAAGCAGACGGATTTCCTGATGGTAAGAAATTCACGCCGCCTATAGGCACCAAAGGTG
>DVZN01000138.1:0-16449 GCA_018237365.1 Caria ino melicerta
CCCACAATCAGGAAGGGACCTATTGGTCTTTCAGTCATAGGTTTCTATTTTTTTTTTTTTTTTTTTTTTTTTTTTTTTTTTTTTTTTTTTTTTTTTTCTAGTACCCCTGATTTGTGTCAGAGCTTTTTGTCTCTCTGTTCCAAGATCATTCCAGTTCTATCGTTTGCTCTACTTTCATGCCTCATACTGTGTCTTTCTTTTATGCAATCATTCTTACTTTTCATGGGGGGATTACCCATCTAACTATCTATTCTAATTTTTATTTAAGTTATATTTATCTCAGTGTGTTGGGAAAATAAAATACACTTTTTTTTTTTTTTTTTTTTTCCTTCTTTCTTCTGACTTCCTCTCTGCGTGGTGCTCGCCGGCTTTTCCCAGGTTGCTTACTTGTTCTTATTCTTATACTTCTTTCCATATACTTAAACATTATCTCACTTAATTCTATTGCCTTATTTACTTTCTTATTCTATGCATATTTCTATATTTATTTACTATTACTTATTGACTATTCTATGCTGAAGTGCTGTATACGTTTATACAGCATTCAGCACAGTTTGAATTACTTATTTCTATTAATTACTCTATTTGTTATTTTAATGGCATATTGAATAAATTTCTCCTGACTATATTTACACATTATTACGTCTTTTACATTTTGCTCGTTTACTTTTATTCCTATATTCTGTTCAAAGTTAAGTCTATCGCTTTCATTTGCCTGGCACTCGAAGAGTATATGCGGTACAGTTTCAGGCTTTTCGTCATCGCATATACACATAGGGCTATCTATTAGTTTAAAACGGTGTAAGTACTCCCTAAAACCTCCGTGACCTGTTAGGATCTGGGTGAGTGTGTTCCGTGGTTTGTTGTGTTTTATGAATCTGTGCGCTGTTATTGCGTTTGGTAGAAAGATCTTTGTTATTGCTGCTGTATTCTCGGTCTGGTATCTCCTGTTCCATTCTTCAAGCGTATCCTTTCGGATTTGTCGCCTGACGAATGAAACAGGACACCCATCGTAGTCAGCTTTCTTTTTCAGCTTTAGCGCAGCCTCCTTTGCCAGGACATCTGCTCTTTCGTTTCCGGCTAGCCCGGCATGTGCCTTTATCCAAAAAAGGCCTACGCTTTTGTGTTGTTCCGTGCACAGTTTCAAATTCCTCCTAATTTCCACTGCCAGTGGGTGTGTTGTGTTGTTATTCGTGGTTGTCTCCAGCGAGGATCTCGAGTCACTGTAGATCCCATATGATGTTTGGGAACTTTTGAGTATCTCCCTCGTGGCCCTGCAAATGGCAAGTAATTCAGCCTGGTACACTGAACAGTATGACGGTAGCTTGAGTTTGATAGTCTTGGATTCTTCCTCTCCTTTCCATATAGAAAGAGCTGCTCCGACTTCTCCCTCTATTTTGCTACCGTCAGTGTAGATCTTAACATCCTGGTTGGTGTGATGTTGTAACTGTTCCAGGTTCTCCAGTTTAACGAATCCTAACTCCATTTGCTGAGCCGGGTGAGGTTGATCCTGATAAGATGACATACGCTCTACTTCCCTGTCCTCTGGCTCCAGGGGTGTTATTCCTTTCTTTATCCGGTATAACTTTGCTACTTCTTGGATCCTCAGATCCAGTGGTAGAAGTCCCGAAAGAATTAGCGCCGAGTTCAGGGAAGCAGTTCTGTGTGACCCGCAGATTTTCTGTGCAAAACCTCGCTGGACCACGTTCAGTTTCTTTTTTATACATTGTTTGTTGGCTTCGGGAGCCCAAACACTGGCAGCGTATAACACTATCGGTTCGACCACGGCTACATATATAGTCCTAATGATCTCAGGGTTTAGGCCCCAACTGACCTTCGCTGCGCGGGATAGTTTTTTATATAGATTTATTGCTTTCTTGCAATTGTTTGCGACGTGTGTATTGAAGGTCAGTTTGTTGTCAATCGTGAGCCCCAACAGTTTTATTTCATTGGTAGTGTTTATCCTGATCTGGCCCATATTCAGCTGTGGGGTGTCATATTTCAGCTTGTTCGTCAAGACCATTGCATTGGTTTTGTGAGCAGCAAAATTCAGTTTGTTTTTGACACCCCAATTCTGAATATACGCCAGAGCAGGATTTGCACTCCTTTGAATTTCGAGCGCAGAGTCCCCATCGAAAACCAAAACTACGTCATCGGCGAAGGCTTGTGTGTAGATTCCTTTCTTGGATAGCCCATCAAGCAGTGGATCCAATAGGATGTTCCAGAGTATTGGTCCACCGATTGACCCTTGAACACACCCCTTGGATGTGCCCTTGGTTATCTCCGCACCGGCATACCGCAGTCTTATCTTTCTATCTCTCAGGTAACTGTCGATCACTCGTCTGACGTTTATCGGGCATCTTTCTTCAGCAAGCCTTACTCGGATCATTGGCCACCAAGCGTTATCGAAGGCTCCCTCTATGTCTAGTGAAACAACTGTGATCAGTTTCTTTTGCCTAAGTTTGGTTTTAATATGGTTAACCAATGTGTAGAGGGAGTCTTCGGTACCGGTCTGTGGCCTAAACCCGTATTGATGCTTGTTTAACTTTGGAAGGATATGCCATTTTAACCTGTTAACCACCATCTTCTCAAGGACCTTCCCCATCACCGGCAACAACCCTATAGGCCTGTAACTTTTCGGCTCTGTATAATTTTCCCTTCCTGGTTTTCGAAGTATGACCACTGTCGCTTCTTTCCAGGGTTTCGGAAAATGGCCATGTTCTAGGCATTTGTTAGCCAGCGATAGGAAGAGTTCCGGGTCATGGTTGATGGCATGCAGGCAAATGTCAGACGTGAGACCGTCAGCTCCTGGTGCTTTCTTTGGATTAAAACTTTGTGCCGAGGACAGAAGTTCATTCATAGTAAACAGTGGGTCATATGGTTCATTATGACCCTCCTTGTTTATGCTGTCTGCTTTGATTCTGATGTTTTTGTGTTCTTCTGTATCCTCGGCAATTGGATCCTCTGGATAGAAAGTGTCTGCCAGATGTTCGGCTGACTGTTGACTGTTTAGTACGACGCCGAGCTTCACCAATGGCACATCCTCTTGTCTCTTGGTAGTTCTTCCAATTACCCTGTAGATACCCTCCCACAAGCCTTCCCGATCCTGTCTCCCACAGAACTCCCTCCAACTTGTTGTTTGCGCTTCTTTTACCTTTAACTCATATTTTTCTTTTTCTTGCAGGTATTGGTCTACGGTATGCTGTCTTCGAGGCGGCGCGGCGCATCGGATCCTTCTTCGTTTGGTTCTCAGCTTCCTCTTCAGATCTTCGAGCTCTTCATTCCACCACGGTAAGTTGTATTTCTTTTTATTTTTTATTTTTGGTATATTGTTATTGCATGCATTTTGTATTGTGTTTATGTACTCTATTGTAATTTTATCTATGTCATCTGTGTTATTAATTTTTTCTATTGTATTTTTGTTTATATTTTCTATGTCTAGTAATTGGGTCAGTTTAGCATGAAACTGACACCAATTTGCTTTTTTGGTATTAAATATGCGGGTTGTTCTTGTTATTTCAATGGCTTTGGACTTTTGTAGTTTTATCTTAAACGTTATTCCGTTGTGGTCGGAGCTGGTTAGACCCTCTACGATTCTCCAGTCTTCGATCAAGTTTAGCAAGTCATCTGAACAGGCTGTTATGTCCACATGACTCGAGAAGACTTTTCCTCCCCTGACCGTATAAAAGGTTGGTATTGTTCCCTCATTAAGTACATGCAAATTCAACTCGTCGAGAAAGCCTGCTATATCTTCCCCCCTTTTATCATTCTTCGCACTACCCCACCACGAGCTTTTGGCGTTGGCGTCTCCTCCTATTATTGTCATAGAATTTTTATTCTGCGTTATTATCCCCTTCAGCTGATCCAGGTGCTGCGTTATGTCGATGTCTGGCTCCAGGTAAAAAGAGACCACTAGGATTTCCCATGCTTGTGTCTGCATCTTCACGACCGCGATATTTGAGGTAGTATCTAGGGGGCATTGGGTTACCCTGACACTTTCGTCAAATACCGCGATCGCTGCCTTTATGGGTCTTTCATTGGGATTTTGACATTGAAAGATGCGCACTCCTCTGTGTTCTCTTACCCTACCCTCGGCACCCACATACGGCTCCTGAATCATAGCAAAAGCCATACCTGACCTGGTCGCCTCGACAAATAGTTCTTGCGTAGCAAGGTGCTTCCTTTGGAGGTTTGTTTGCCCGATCAGATATGGCTTCGCTGTCGGTGAAGGGGTGTTAATGCCTGGGGTGCCCTTAGCAATAGGCTATGCTGGCCCGCGCTATTATATCCCACTTTCGGCGTATTGGGCAGTCACTGCTGAAGGCATTATGGTCAGCACTACCCATTTTTGCATGTACACAATTGCAGCATTCTGGTGGTGTGTTGACCACAACGCCATCGCATTTGGCGCGAAGATGATGTCCTCCACAGTGGCTGCATCGAGGTTCTTTCTCTTTACACCATTTCCTCGTGTGTCCATAACCCAAACACATGGAGCACTGAATGAGCGGGGACTGATCCTCCACTCTAATGCGTTGCATGTCGATGTGGACGTAATCGGCCCCGGTCATACGCGCCCATAGTGCTGGGGACACTCTTGCCACTATGTGGGATAGGTGAGCATTTCTAGTCCTTCTTCTGTAGATGAATTCCATTTCCTTCTCTTCATCTTTTAACCCACTGAGAATCCCCTTATTTTGGTTTTCCAATGCCTTAATGATGTCTTCATTTTTATTAAAATCTAGGACAAATTTAAATATGACAAGAGGTTTCTTGTTTATTACGTCTTCCACTTTTAGTTTTCCTTCTACTTCCTTCAACTTTTCCTTAATCCTTCTTCTTCCTTCCTCTGTTCTACACCCCACTATTATTTTTCTGTCTTTGGCCTTTCTTATATTTTCTACTGTTATTCCTTCCTCCTTTGCATTCACTGTATCCCTTACTTGCTTTAATATATCCTCTCCACTTTCTCCTTCATCACTAGAAGTTATCACCACAGAGTGCAGTGCCGCCCGTCCAGTGGGTTTTTTCACTGGAGGCGCCGCAACTACGCTTGCGTATGATAACTTCTTCTGTTCTTCTTGATTAACCTCTACCACTGTCTTTAACTTATCCATTTTTTCTGTGTTTTCTTTTATTATTCTCGTGTGTTCCTCTAATGTCCTTCTAAATTCCTCAATCTCTCTCCTCGTTTCTTCCACCTGCAGGTTTTGGCTCTGCAGTGCCCGGGGAGTTTCAACTGGTTCAGTGACGGGAGTTTGTCTCTTGGCTTTCCCGGTTTCTGACTCTATGGCAAGTTGATATAGCCTATTGATAGCATCTGTGACATCCGTCTTTATATCAGTCTTGATGTTTCTTGAGTTCGCCAGGCTCTGCAGGGCCTTTGTCTTTAGGGCTGCCGCTTCCGTCAACCGATTTTTATATTTAGACACAGGTGAGCTTTTAGTTGTGTTTTTATTCGCTTGGGTTGTTCTATTTTCATGTGTAAATGTAGAATTGAGGTGTGTTTTTTCTTTGTGTAACAGTGGCGTCACCTTTTTCGGTGTCGTCACTTTGGTGTCCTTTTTATGTGTGATGTTGTGTTGTGTATGTTTTCCTGATCCAGGGCTCACCTGTGTCTTAGTAGGATCATCTTTGGCTTCCCATTCGCCGGTCAACCTCCTAACATTAGAACAAGTTGGCTCCTGCTCTATTTCAGGATCTCCAACTCGCTCAGTTCCATCCTTTGAGTCTCTAGGGTGGTTCTTGGTAAGTGGGGGTGTTCTCATTGTGGACATTTTGTATGCTCTAAGGGGACACGTCAATTGTAAATTTAAAATATAAAATAATAAAGGTTTGTATAAGTTATAAAAGAAATTAGAAGAAATTAATTAGTCAGTATAAGGAGTAAACAGGTGTAATAATTATTAATGTGTAAATTTTTTTTTTTTAAATTATTTGACTTGTACTGTAAACAGCGTATAACCTAATGTGTAGCTTAGTCTAATTATTTGTAAATGGGTGTAAATGTGTAAATAGTTATGTATAAGTGTGTTTGTAGATGTGTTATTATTATGTTTAAGTGGTTAGGGGGGGGGGACGTATAGAAATTATTGTAGGGGGTGTAGGGAGTACTCAACTTGATGTAGAACCCGATTTGTAACAATTTTATTTTGTAGAGTCGGAGACTCTACCTCAACTTTTTTAGAGTTTGTCACTAAGTACGGTCAGCCCACACGCAGTATATACACGCTATTCACAGTAATGTTCAAATTTATACACTCTTGTCAAGTTATGTAGAGTTGTTAGCTCTACCGTCCTTGCATTGGGCACTGCCCTGTTGTCCTAACTTATTACTATCTACAATTAAAAGAAAAGAAAAATAAAAACGAAAAAACAAGTTTTGTTTATGTCTCTACCTAGAGTCTGCTCTAGGTACTGCCCTGTGTCCTTAGTCCTAATACAGATTATATCTAAGTGAAAAATTTAAAATAAAATAAAACAGTTAAAGTTAAAGGTAGAGTTTGTATAATGTCTCTACCTTTGTCACTATCCAGGCTCTACCCGGTAGTCACTTATTTACTAACTTACAACTAAGTATCTAATTTATACACACCTATAGCAAAAAATTGTAAACGACTCTACAATAGAGTCTCCAATTGTGTCCTTTTAAACAAGGTACTCTATTATTTACTAACTTATAACTAAGTATCTAATTTATGCACACTTATAGCAAATTTAATTAAAAAAAATTTAATTAGTTAAAATAAAGAAAATGACTTGTCTCTACAATGTTGAGCTGGTCCACTGTGTGGGTAGTGCTCACGGTATTCAGCCTAATGGTAAAAACCGCAAGTCTCTACGACGTCTAGAACCGGAGATACGCCTGTTTAAAATTTTACAAGATGGCGGCCAAAATGGCCGACAAATACTCAAAACGCTATATCTCCGGTAACTGACGTCTCCCAAGCACGTGCAATGGCTTAAATGCTTTCCCTTATCCTACTCTATTACAATATAACAAAAAATTTGTAAGTAGAGTCACAAGAATTTTTTTTTGAATTTAACGTGACTCTATCGATAGAGCAAGAAAAAACAATCATTAGACCCAAAATCCGGGCTCTGTACGATAAAAATGGAAGAAGTTATTTATGTTTGAAGTTTTTCAAAATGGCGGCCAAAATGGCCGACCAATGTCCAAACTTGTCTAAAAACAGTTACTATAAGTCCAATTTGGCCGTGCTTGGGCTCTATCAATAGGTAATTTTAAGACTAATTAGACCACATAAACAAAAGTCTCAAAAAACCACCCTTAAATTTAGGATTCCCTGAAAACCCTTAATTTTACACAATTTTTTGTAAAAACAGCCAGAGAATATGAAAATAAAATGTTGAAAAAAATATAGATAAGGTAAAAAATATTATTTTAATTTTTAGGATGGTAACTAATTATCTAAGGTGAAGGGTTAACACCCCTCGTGTCAACCCCTAATTTTAAAATTTTTATAATTCCGAAACTACTTGATGAAAAATTCTGAAATTTAATATACCAATAGAACTATTAGATGACTATAGAATAAAATTTTAAAATTTAGGGGTCACCGCTTGTTTTTCAAAATTATGAATTTTTGAAAATTTACAAAAAATTTAAAAATTTATAACTACTTAACTAATAAAGATTTTTTCAAACTTCAACAGGGAGGCAGTGAAGGTCCTTTTGCTGCTTCGATTCAGTTGTCCAGGTGTGGTCCAGCTCTTCCAGAAGTAGCACCACGCCAACACGTGGTTCTTGTTTTTTTGTTAATTACTCAGCAGGGCGTGGCGACAAAAATCCGGTTGAGGTGTCAAAAGAAGCGCCTTAATAAGGCGCTTCTAAAGAGATGATAAAAACAATATGTTGTCGATCTAGATCGAGCAGCGTAATTTTTTGAAACTTTTTAAATATCAAAATTTCGCTATTTTCGTTATAACTCGTTCAAATTTAGTTCGATTTTCTCAAAACTTTCACAATTAGATAGAGCGCACTTTTCTGCGTCGTTTGATGTATAACACTGTAAAATTCACTTCACTTTTACCACTTTTATGAATTTTTAAAGGATTTTGACACGTGGTTTTTGCACGGAGCGACTCTGTACGTGACTGTTTTCAATCGGAATTCGCAGCGGACTGGGTTAGGTTAGGTTAGGTTAGGTTAGGTTTTTTTTTTTTTTTTACATCTAGTCCCTCTGATAACATAGAGTACTCAGAGCCCTTTTTTGTCTATTTTTTTTATTAGTTTTGTGCTAATTCCTTGTTGTTTATTACATATATTTATTTATATATGTAATTTGGTTTGAAGTTATTTCATATTTGTTATGTGCATATATATTATTTTTATTATCTATTTATGTATCTAATATTTTTTAAATCTGTTACTATTAATATTTTCTTTGATTGTTGTATATCTTGTTTTATATGTTCTATTTATATCTTTTATTTTAAAATTCTTTTACTTTATAATTCAAGAGAAAATGGTTTCTATTTTTGTTTTATACTTTAATTCTATTGCCATATATTGTTTGCATATAATATGCAGTCAGTATATAAATGTATATATATATATATATATATATATTACTTATTGGTTGTTTACTATTAATTACCTGTTGTATTTATTACTGTGTTTATTTTTGTTCATTTAGCTAGGTTATTTACCTGTTATCAATTAATTGTTTATTTTATTTTAATTATTGTTTTATTAATTCATTACATTTTATATATTTTTTTGTTTCTGTTTATATATCTGACTCTTTGTTTGTCTATATGCCTTATTTGTATTTCAATCTACTTCATCTATATATTCAATGCATTACTGTATGTATTTTGATTTCATTTTGTTATATTATGTTGGAATTTATTATTTGTTTTGTATCAATACTTCTGTATCTATGTATATGTCTTTATTCTGTTATCTATCTATTTTTATTGGTCTATCTGTCTATTTTATTTTCCTGTTTGGTTTATGTGTATTATGTCTTTTTATTTCCATATTGTTGCATGCGCCTATGTATAACCAACAATTTATACATTTGCGTATACATCTGTGTAGTTGTCTATTCATTAGTGTATGTATTTTATTCTTTTATTATGTTATTTACATGTTAGTTGTATTATTTGTTTTATATCCGTTCTTTATTTTTGTGTATGTTGCTATATCTGTTGTCTATCTATTTTTATATCAGTGTGTCTATTTTACATTATTGTTTAGTGTTTATGTATATTTTATTGCTACGTAATTGTATGCGCTTATATATAATTAGCAAATTATATATGTGCGTATCCATCAGTGTTGTGTTGTGTATAGTGGTACACTACCAGCTTTATTTATCCTGATTAATTTATATTCAATAATATAAATTCAGCATAACTTTTCCTCCTTTCAATGTATATGTAATATTATATATGAAATATGTACTTGTGTCTATATCATTATCTATTTTTATACGTAATATATGTATATTAACTATATGCTCTATTATGATTATATATACGTTATAATGTTTACTTATATATTAATTTTTACTTATATACTTATATATTAATTGTTACATATTTACTCATACTTCCACAATACATAGGTATTACTTAAGTTAACTTAACCTAACCTTTTTTTTTTTTCCTACTCTCCTTGTGTTTTTCTTTCTCTTTCCTTCCTCTCCTTTTTCTTTTTCTTTCTTTTTGTGCCTCTCTCTTTTTTTTTTTTTTTTTTGTAACATCATTCAGTTTTGTCATACATATTATACCGATATACCTAATACTTATTAAATATTACATACATACTTCTTATAATCTATTGTTATACATACAATATATTAATTAATCTATCCTTCCCTTTCATGTGTACCACTATGTATTGTGTTGATTTTTCAGTTATGATTATGTGTTGGGACGCCTCTAGCTATAAGCTATGCTAGCTCTTGCTATCTTTTCCCACTTCCGTCGCACGGGGCAGTCACTGCTGAAAGCATTATGATTACCGGGTCCTATTTTCGCGTGTTTACAGTTACAACACTCCGGTGTTGTGTCATTTTCCCACCGCGCGCAGTCGGTCCGAAGGTGTGGGCCTCCGCAGTGGCTGCACCGTGGCGACGACTCTTTACAATGCCTTTTCGTGTGACCATATCCTAGACACATAGAGCATTGTATGAGTGGAGATTGATCTTCCACCCATACACGCTGCATGTCTATGTGTAGGACTCTTTCTGTAGTAAGGCGTCCCCATAGTGTGGGTGATACCCTTGCGACAATGTGGCATATGTGTTCGTTCTTAAGGTTTCTTCTGTATATGAATTCTATTTTCCTGTCTTCCTCTTTTAATCCATTATATATCTTCTTATTTTGGTTTTCTAGGGCTTTAATTATATCCTCATCCTTAATAAATTTAAAAACTGATTTAAATATGACGAGGGGTTTCTTGTTAACAATGTCTTCTACCTTTAGTCTCCCTTCCGCTTCTTTCAACTTTTCCTTTAGCCTTCTTCTGCCTTCTTCTGTACTACATCCCACAATGACCTTTCTGTCTTTTGCTTTTCTTATATTTTCCACTATTATTCCTTCTTCTTTCGCGTTTACCGTATCTCTTATCTGCTTTAGAATCTCTTCTCCAGATTCCTCACCATCACAGGAGGTTACCACCACCGAGTGTAGCGCGGCTCGTTCAGCAGGTTTTTCTGGTGGGGGGGCCGCGACCACACTGGCGTATGACAACCTCCTGTGCTCTTCTTGATTTTCTTCTATAATTATCTTCAGTTTGTCCATCTTCTGCGTATTTTCTTTTATAATCCTTGTATGTTCTTCTATTGTTCTTTTAAATTCTTCCATTTCTTTTTTAATTTCTGTTCCCTGATGATTTTGGCTTTGAGGAATTAAAGGTGTTTCTGTCTCCACAGTGGGGCCCGATTTTTTAGTTCTTCCTGATTCGTTTCCTATTGCCAGCTGGTAGAGTCTATTTATGATCTCTGTCACTTCAGTTTTTATATCAGTTCTTATGTTCCTCGAATTAGCTAGACTCTGTAACGCTTTGGTTTTCAGGGCTGCTGCTTCGGTCATGTTGCTTTTATATTTGGTGACAGGTGGGCTTTTCGTTATGTGTTTGCTTGTCTGTATAATTTTGCTTTCGTGTGTAAATGTTTGATTTAAATGTGGTTTATGTGTTTGTAATTGTATTGGTGAGGTCACCTTTTTTGGTGACATTACTTTTGTGTCTTTTTTATATATATTTGATGGTAATGTCTGTTTGTCTGTTGCTGGTGGGCTTGCTTGAGTCCTAGGGAGGACTTCTTTTGTGACGGCCTCCCACTCGCCTGTCAGCCTTCTGACATTTAAGGTGGTAGGCTCGTTTTCCACTGCGGGGTTTTGGGTTTTGGTCATTGGGGGAGTTCTTACTAGAGACATGTTTATTATGAGAGGGACGCGTCAATAGTATATGTATGTAAAAGGTTTGTATAAGTTTTAAAATGAATGTAAAATATAAGATGTAAAAATAAAATTGTAAATAATTGTAAAAATAGAAAATAGATGGTTATAGTTTTTTGTGTATATAGCTTGTAATTATAAAAATTTCTATTGTGTAAGTTTATTAATATTATGTATATTTGTACGTTGGTAGTACTATTTCTTTATTCTATTACTCGGGTGGGAAATGGAAAAATACCTAACTCGAATTTTGTAGGTGCACTGGTTATTTTATTAAAAATAACTGTACTGAAGTATTTACCTATTTACTACAAGCTATTTACACTGTTTTACAATATTCTATAAGACGTCACTTAGACCTATATGTTATTTGTAGATGTAGTTCTACTGTCTAGAATTTGAGCACAGCTCAATAGTCACTTATTTCTAATAAACAAGCTTATCATAGATTTGATTATATAGTATGATATACAGGCTAAGGCAATGTAATTTAAGTTCTAATAAAACAGTAAAGGGTCTATTGGTTGAGTTTTAGGGCTCAACCTACGTCTAGATCTAGATTTAAAACCTATCTATCTCAGTCTGAGCTCAACCCAGAGGTCTTTACACTCTAGTCCATTAGTTAATACAATTTATACAAGTAAAAAAGGGAATAATCTTTGTCTTTCAGCTAAGTTCAATTAAATAATTATTATATTACAATTTAACTATTATTCTATACGATTTAGAAAATTTTTATATAATAATTTTCCAAGTACTATTTTAGAGCCTTAAAGTTATAAATTATTTCCAGATTTTTTAGACTTTTTTGGTCCAGTGGTTAAGACATACCGTATTTATGGTTGTATGAAAATTTAAAATTTAATTGTTTTAACTTATCTACTGGATAAAAAATTTTGAAAAAAATTAGGGGTATTTCTATTGGTGTATATTAATATAAGAATTTAAAATTTTTTAAAAATGTCGTTTTTTAAGGTACCAAGTGACGTCACCTATTTTAAGTTTTTAATTTTCTCAAAAACTGTTAATTCTATTTATCTTATATTTTTTTATATATCTTGTAAATTATTGTATCTAAAAGGTTTTTGCCAAATAGTTGTAGGTTATTTATTAAAAATACTAGTATAGATGGTCTTAAGTTAGGGATGAATAAACTATGTTGATTTACAAATCAAATTGAATTTTATTGGCTTACCTATGGGGCGAAAAATTTTGAAAAAATTTGGGGTTATTTCTATTGGTGTATATTAGTATAGGAATTTACTGTTTTTTATATATGTCGTTATTTTGAAGTACCAAGTGACGTCACCGACTTTATTTTTCGCTTTTCTCAAAAACTACTAATTCTATTTATTTTATATTTTTTGTATATATTGTAAATAAGTTTATCTAAAGAGTTATTGCAAATTTTTTATGGATTTCATGTTAAAAATACTAATAAGGGGGGTCTAAAGGTTGGAGGATAGTAAACAATGTTGATTCACCACTTAAACCGAATTATATTGGCTTTCCTATGGGGCAAAAAATTTTGAAAAAATTTGGGGATATTAATAATAAGATGCACTTACCGGAGAATTTCCAATTTTGGAAATTTGTCACTTTTTAGATGTACCTCGTGGCGTCACTGAATTTTTGGAATTTAAAAATCTCAAAAACCACTGGTCCAAAAAATCTCAAATTTTACATATATATAGATTAAGTTATTGTCCAGATATTTATGATGTAAAAACTTTATGTTGCCGCTGAAAATCCCAAGATATTTTCGGAAAAAGTGTCCGAGTTTTTTCCGTTTTGGAAAAACCGTCGTAACTCCTTCAAAAATGGTGCCACCGAGATGGAGAAAGTGTCGTTGGTCAGCTCTTGTGATTCCGCAGACGATGACGCTCTCGGTTTTTGTCTGCGACCTTCGGTTGAGGACCTCGTGCCCACGCGGTTTTTAGATTTTTTGTTCTAACTCGCTTGTTTTTTATTCGATTTTTTCCAGATTTGGCAGGGTCCTGGGTCTTGTCAGAAGGCTTCAAACTGCACTTAAAAAAGTGGGGGTCACCGCGACAAAACGAGCGCCGCACGCACTTTTGTGTTTGCAAAATCGGTTTTTTGCAATTTTTTCACTCGGTTTTTGTCACATGCAAAAACCGTTTTCACCACCTTGTAGCACACACTAAGCCGCACAATTTGACATATCACTCACTGCAATCCGATACTTTTTACTATTTTTAATGATTTTTTCCGTGCGCAGCGACTTATAATCTGCGTGTTTCCGACCTCGGAGGGGTTAGGTTGGTGGGTTAGGTTAGGTTAGGTTAGGTTTTTTTTTTTTTTTTTTTTTTTTTTTCTAGTCTGATACCCCTGTCATAATCAGGGCCTATTCTTAGCTTTTAACTTTTCCATTCAAGTTCTCACTTGTATTCTGCTCGCACTTTCATGCAACATACTATTTCTTTCTTGCATTCGTCTCTTTCTCTCTTTCATGGGGGGGATTCCCATCTAACTATGTATGTACCTAAACTGAAATAATCTATTCTAAATAGTTCTTTATTAGGGATAAATAAAATAAATGGGGAAAAATAAAATTATCTTCTTAGTTTTCTTCTTACTGAATATTCTTACTTATTTTCTTTTCTTTTCTTAATTACCGTTTAACTTTATTTACAATTTCTTACATCTAAATTAACCTTATGCTTAAACTGATATTATATAAAATATAGTTAAGCATTACTTACTTATGCTATTTCTTTTATTTACAGCAGTTATAATATTCTTACAGTAATCTAGGAACTTTTGTCTCTGTTTGCTTAACATTATATCCTTAATTGTGTGTCTATTTATACTGTGATCAATTATGTGTTCCATATCGTACCGTAGGCGACTAGTGATTGGACACTCTGTTAATATGTGCATGACGGATTCCTCCTGCTCTGGGTCACAGATGCATGCCGGGCTTTCCTTACACTTGAACCTATGCAAGTATTCGGAAAACCCGCCATGCCCTGTCATGGCTTGTGTTAAGAGTGTGTCTAATGTGATCTTATTTATGACATAATGTGCAGTCTTAACATTTGGCAGGAAGATCTTGGTTATGGCTGCTGTGTTTCCCTGTGTATACCTATCGTTCCATTCATCAATCGTGGCCGTTCTGATGCTCCGTTTGATGAATGAGACCGGACAAAGGTGGTATTCCGGTCTTACTTTGGAATTTAGAGCGGCCTCCTTGGCAAGATGATCCGCCCTTTCATTCCCTTCCAGCCCCGCGTGTGCTTTAACCCAGAACAAGCTCACAGTTTTGCTCTGGAGAGATAGCTTTTTTAGGTTGTCTCTTATCTCAACTGCGAGAGAATGGGGGGAGTTAGGGTTGCTGATGGTTTGAAGGGCAGCCATGGAGTCGCTATAAATTCCAAAGGAAGACGCCCTGCTTTTGAGGATCTCCCTCGATGCTCGACATATTGCGTATAGTTCAGCCTGGTACACTGTACAGCAGTTAGAGAGCGAAATTTTTTGACTTTTGAATTCGGCAGCACTATTCCACCAGGAAAGGGCTGCCCCAATTTTTCCCTCAATTCCACTACCATCTGTGAATATGCGTACGTCAAAGTTGTTATTTTGTTGTACTTGTAGGCTGTTTTCGAGCTGAGTGAAATCGAGTTTGATCTTCTCAGCAGGGTGGGGTGCTAATAATGCAGATACAGGTCGCTCGATTTCTCTGTCCTTCAGCCCTAATCCTGGCTTCCCTTTTTTTGCCGTGTAAAGAGCGGCTGCTTCTCGTACTCGTAGATCTAGAGGCAGTATTCCCGCGAGGATTAGAGCTGAATTCAGGGATACGGTACGATATGCTTTGGTGATTGTTTGGGCTATCCCCCGTTGAACTGTTGCCAGTTTTTTCTGCGTTCCTATTTTGTGTACTGCAGGAGCCCAAACGCTGGAGGCATAGAGCACTATTGGCTCTACCGTGGCCTTGTAAATAGTTTTTATTATATCTGGGTGAAGACCCCAACTGGCTTTAGCCGCTCTGGTCAACTGCTTGTGCACCCCGATGGCTTTCCTGCAGACGTTTGAGACGTGCGCGCTGAAAGTCAGCTTGTCGTCAATAGTTACGCCTAACAGTTTAAGCTCTCTAGACGCGGCGATGTCGATCCCACCCATGTGCAGGCGTGGAGTATCATATTTTAATTTTCTGGTAATGGTGATGCACTTGGTTTTGTGTGCAGCAAAAGTGAGCTTATTGTTGATACCCCACGCACGCACACGTTCGAGAGCGGCACCGGCGCGCCTTTCAATCTCCAGAGCTGTGGCCCCGTCGAACACCAACACGACGTCGTCAGCAAACGCCTGGCAGTATTCACCTGCTTCCTCCAGGTCTTTGAGGAGCGGGTCCAGAAGCAGATTCCACAGTATAGGTCCACCTATGGAGCCTTGAACGCAGCCCTTGCTGGTGATCTTTTGGTGTTCTTCACCCAGATACCTGACGCTTACCTTTCTATCTTCTAGGTAGCTGTTTATTATGCGTCTGAGGTTTATGGGACAGCCTTCTTCTACCAATCTCACTTTTATAGCAGGCCACCAAGCGTTATCGAAGGCGCCCTCTATGTCCAAAGAGACTAAGGTGACAATTCTTTTCTGTTCCAACTGTGTTCTTATGTGGAGCATTAGATCATAGAGGGCGTCCTCGGTGCTACGCTGGGGCATGAAGCCATACTGTCTCTTGCTCATTTTCGGCAATAGGTGGTACTTGAGACGTGAGACTATCATCTTTTCCAATATTTTACCGAATATCGGTAATAGTCCTATTGGACGGTACGATTTTGGTGTTATGTAGCTGTCCTTCCCGGGCTTTCTAAGGATTACCACGATAGCCTGCTTCCAGGCGAGAGGGAAGTAGCTGAGCTCTAGGCATTTGTTAAGAAGTTCTAGGAAGGTTTCCGGACTTGCTGCAATCGCATATTGGCAGATGTCAGCTGTAAAGCCATCGCCTCCCGGTGCCTTCTTAGGGTTAAAGGAGTAGGCCGACGTTTCGAGTTC
>DVZN01000139.1:0-16420 GCA_018237365.1 Caria ino melicerta
TCAAGTTATGAAATCCCTGCACACATTCTACAACTGGGGGGCTATTTTTGAACATTAACCGATGATTTCGAAATTACCGATGATTAAAATACTCGTCAATCACTAACACTAAAAACTTCTTCTTCGTATCATATTTTTATGTTGTTGGTAGACATGGTGTGAATTTCAAAAATACATATTTTAGTGTCAGTGATTGACGAGAATTTTATTCATGGATGATTTCGAAACATCGGTTAATGTTTAAAAAATAACACCTCTGTGCAGAATGAATATCTCACCTGCCTTCACGTCAGGTAGCCCGTAAAAGGCGAGCATAGGCTTATTTTCACTGACACCGTGACATCTGGCTAGTTACGTAGCAGCACGCACGGATTGGTAGGTACTATCGCTTTACCTATTCCTGCTGAGATAAGGTAGCTTGTAAACTTAGTTTTGCACGAGGCCTAACATCCCTGTTGACAACACACCAATACCAGCTTTGGTGTCTATAGGCAGGGTGTGTTTTTAATATTCTTTTTTGCCTCTTGTAATAGGTACATATTTTCTCTTACACGGGACGTTTCTGAACTTCACCAATACAATTTTTTATTTAATTGAAAAACTTTAGTGTGAACTTTTTACCAGCGTGTTTATATGAAATAACTAATGAATATGGAGGAAGCTAGGCAAGTAAGTACCTACTATCTAGGAATCATGACACTTGGAATTCGAAAACATAAATAAATATCGTCACGCCCATATATCCTCGAAAAGAAAGGCAGAGGTAGGTACATACTAGTATGCTTCCACGATTAGCCGACAATATAGGTCCTATGATGTGACGGGAGGCAAGTCCGTCGCCAATCGGCACACATCCAATCCCAGGCAACGTGATGTTTTTCTGAAAAACTGAAAAATGTCATCAGAACAAATTGCCCGACCCTGAAATCGAACCAGGGACCTCTCGCATCAAAGTCGGACACCGACGCCACTCGACTATAGAGACGATAAACTAAGTGGCGATGTAAATATGTATGCAGTGTGTAATGTTCTTTTTCCCTATTGTAATATTTTGTCACCCAAAGGTTACGAGAACGCCCCTTCACCCAAAACAACTTTTTAAATGGAAACATTTTTGTAATTACCTCTTTTTTCTATTGTTATATTTTTTGTATGTACCAAGCTATATGGTACTTGTAAGTTGGTTAAATAGGCGCCGGATGAATTAGGGGTTGTAGACGTTGTACTATTTTTATGCTGTCTGTACAATGAAATCGGAACTTGCTATATACCCCGTGTTGACCCGGGCTCCTTTGCAGAATAGACCATCTAGGTACCTTTCTGCCTGGCAGCTCGTAAAAGGCGAGCATAGCACCTTTGACTAGGTGGTAGAGTTTCGCAGCGGCTGGCCTAGTTTGGTTCTACCTACTGCCTTAATTATTCCTGCCACCATTACGTCAGTGCTTGCCATTGACGTGTTCCAGTTTGGAGGTTAAGGTAGCCGATAAATTTACTTTTGCACGAGGCCTAACATACCTCTGGTTGTCAAAACAGTACGCACCGTAACCGCTTTTAGTGTCTATGGGCGGCGTGAATTTCTTACCATCAGGGAATCCGTCTGCTTGTTTGCCTTCCAATACTATAAAAAAGTATTCAAGAACGCAGAAAAGTTCAAATATTTTAATCTTATTTATCAGGTATTTGAAAAACTAAGTAGGTACTTACCATGTGACGTAAATAAAATATTACAGGCAGATAAATATTAGATAAAAGATAAAAATCCCTATTTTCTCATGAAAAATATGATATTGTTGCAATTACACAATCATCGACATATTATATTCTATAGTTAACAGGATAATATTACAGGCAGCTGGGAAAACACATGGCTCATATCACATTATCGATTCTCGCCTAAAGCAGAATAAGTACTTAGGTGCTTAGCTTTTTATATTATTGGAAAACAAACAAACAGACGGATTCCCTGATGGAAAGAAATGCACGCCGCCTAAGTATACCTAGACACTAAATCGTGCAATGCCAACCTGAAGTCTCGATGTTAGGTAAGCCTTGTGCAAAAGTTAGTAGACTATTTAGCTAAGGTTACCTTACCTCACACCGGAACATATCAATGAAAAATTTTATGGCGGCAGGCAGGAATAGTCAAGGCGGGTAAGCAGTTAATCTAAGGGAGCCCGGACGTGTTTACCTAATATATTTTTTTATAACAAACGAGCAAGAAGGTCACCTTATGGTGAGTGATAACTACAGCCCACGTACAACTGCAACACCAGGGGCATCACAATTGCGTTGCCGACCCTGTTAAAAACTCGCCCCTAATGGGGAAGGAAGAGAAGTGGGCCTCTGGGACTCTCACAAACCAGACGAAACGTAGCAGCAAGCTGGTACTTCACGCTGGTCTTATGTGAGAGAGTGGTACGTTCCCCGGGCGTGCCGGCCCATATGACTACATACAATAATGTGTACATAGCATGGCACTATCACTCGGAAGATTAACTGATTGCACTAGAGGAATTATTTAGTTACCCAAGCAACTAGATAATCCCAATAGCGAGCGATGGGGTCGTCACATCCCGAATATATTAAAAGTCTATCTATACATATAATAAAAGTGTAGAAGAGAGAATTCTGTACATACATTAAAAATATTTTCAAAAAAAGAGTCCTGATGATTAAAAATGAGTAGCAGAACATATATTGAGATTTTTAGAATTTATGTCTGTTTGTACCTACCCTGGCCGCGATTCACGCCTAATACACTAAGCGTAACGAAATTTGGCACACGCATTCTTTATGTCCCGAGGAAAGTTATAATTACTTATACTTAAATATCTTTTATTCCGTTAACTTAAGGGGTTCCCGTGGGAAAGGGCAAAAAGGCAAAATGTAAAATTTGGCCATAATTGATCAACGCGTAGTCCAATTTCATTTATTTTTTTGTTTGTTAGTATCTCATTTATTTTTTTTGTTTGTCAGTGTTATTATCTCATCTCTCCTCACCCCATGTGAGGAGAGATGAGATGGGGTAGATGGGGCGTGGTGGATACGAGTGGGGTAGGGTGAGGAGTGGCTAAATGGGGTAGGTAGTTAGTGTGTGGGTAGGTTCGCCCCAACAGTCTCCACAATGTTATGGTTAGACGGGGTTGCATGGGGTGGGGTGAAGTGGAGTGAAGTGAAATGGAGTCGAGAAGAGTTTGTTAAAACTAAAAAGGCGGATGAAGCCGCGGGCTACAGCTAGTTATAAAACAGATAGAGGGTCTCAATTCGGTTACATAATTTTTTGTTTAGATACATACTTACATCAGCCTTTTGCAGTCCACTGCTGGACGGAGGCCTCCCCCAGAGTATGCCACAGGCATAATCTCCCGCTTTCACCATCCAGTCACTACCAACCAGCTGCTCTCTCCAAATCGTCGGTCCATCTTGCCGGAGGCCGTCTAACACTACATTTACCAAGCCGTGGCCACCATTCAAGAACCCGTTTACTCCACCAACCATCGGTTCTGCGTTATGTTGTTTTTGTTTGTTACCTTAAAACTTTATTATTGGACCAATCTCAACTTTGGGCAATACATGCGGAATCTAAAGCAAAAACTGCAGTAAAAAAGCTAGGTATTCTTTCTAAGGTTTGGCGGTACTTCACAGCAGAACAGTTGCTTCAATTGTATCAAGCACAGGTTCGGTCATGCATGGAGTATTGCTGCCACCTTCGGGATGGATCCGCCAAATAGGTACCTACCAACTGGCTGCTTTGGACTCGGTGGAAAAACTAGCTAAGAGGCTTATTGGTAACCCTGCTTTGACCAACGCTAAACTGCAGAGCCTTGAACATCGGCAGGTTAGCTCGTTTGTCGGTATTTTATAGAATACATTTCTGTGAGCGTGCGAAAGAATTATACGATCTAACTCAACCGGCCCCATTCCACCTCCGAGAAACAAGGCGCGGGCGATCGTTTCACCCTTATGTTGTAGATATTCCACCTATCCGCACAAAACGATTTGGTTCGTCTTTTCTAATGCGAACGATTAAGGAGTGGAATTTGCTGCCTGCGAGTATATTTCCTGAACATTATAATCATCCATCTTTAAGGCCCGAGTGAATAGGCTGTTTCTAGGCATCTTCGGCCACATCGTCATTTAACATCCGGTGAGATGGCGGTCAAATGATTGCCTATTATTAGATTTAAAAAGTTGCATTATTTTCTTGAATAATTAAATTTAGCTGTACCTAATATTCTCAGTAATGTATTATATTACTGTCGTACCTAAATACCAACCTCAATTCTCAATTTGCTTGCGTTTTTTATTGACGAATGACGATATAATGGTGTTATTAGCGTAATGATTAGCAGCGATGTGGAAAACCTACTCGTATTATAAACGTGTTAGTAATGCTACAATATAAAACACAGTCGGATTCTGTTAATTATTTAATTCTCTTTTTATGGGGTTTAATGTAAGCTCCGCTTCCGAGAAAATACATAGAACGACTTGATACTGCGACTGTGGGAATCGAACCCACCATTCCGGCATTCCTGACCGATGTAATAGCCTTACACCAAAGCACCAGGCTAGCTATCCGTCGAATTTATACTTATTCTTTATCGATATTTTTTTATTATTATTTTGCCAAAATCAGTGCTTATTATTGCGTTCTCCATCTGGAGGCTAAGATTATAAATATGAGGTGTAACATTTTAGCACCGAACGTAGTAACGGTTTGTAAAAGCCTTTGTCAATTTATTAGCACCAGCTGATAGTTTGGTTTCTCTTATTTGATGTAAAATATTTAGATAAATAAATGTATTAAAATAGGTAGGTATATGTAGTGATTGGTACCAATTTCTTGTAAATCATAACGCCCTTATATCCTTGAAATAGTAGGCAGAGGTACACGATTAGCCAACAATATTTGGTCCCACGCCGTGACGAGTGGCAAGTCCGTCGCCAATCGAGCATTTTCTAGTATTAAAATATATTAGTGTAAGATTGGTAGATGTATCTACTTAGGTACCTACAGGAACATATTCTTGTATACTATCCCTGTTTCTATGTACGTATTTTCATATGGCCATGTGAAGATAAAATATTTATTAATTTATATGCAGTAAACTTAAAAAAAAACGTTTTCAAGGTCATGCACATTATTGCAATTTCTTTGGAACCAAATGGGAAATGTCTTACAATCCATGAAAAAAGAATTAGAATTCTGCGGATGACAGAATTCTGGGGTAGCAAACAAAGCGGTTACAACAGTATTGAACCCTGTAAAGTTTACCTGTTAACTATATAATTTAGATTTTTAGAAATAAATAAATTTAAATGAACATAATAGATAGGTACATATATCTTGAACATATATTTAAATTTTAAAGTTATTTAGTTTTTTTGGAATTATTTATTCTAGATTGGGATATCATTTTTTATAATATTAGAAGGCAAACAAACAGATGGATTCTCTAATTAGTAAGAAATTAACGCCGCCTATAGACACCAAAGGTGGTAATGATGCATCGCCAACCTGAGAGTCCTGAGACTGGGATGTTAGATCACATGCAAAAATAAATTTACTGGCTGCCTTACTCTCGAAACTGGAACACGACAATAACAAACACTGATGTTATGGCGGCAAGAATAAGTAAGGCGGTGGTACTGAACGGGGTGAGCTACTGTGAAACTCTAGGCTATTGAAAACTGTTATTGTTTTTTGTTTGGATTTTCTAACTATTGTTCCATTTATTGGTTGGTTGTTTATGGAATTTTTTAAATCAATTCTAGACTTACAATTCTGGAAGTTATTGCCCCACATATGGTGTTGTAGTAAAAATATAAATTATTGAACCTTGTAATCACTTTTGTTTGTTTTTTTTTTACTATCAATTTTCAATAATAATGTGCCTTAATATTAAATTCTAAGTTCTTTGATACAAATAGAGAATTTTAAATTATAACAAAGTTACTTAACATAGTTAAGTGACATCAGGTGAGATGGCGGTCAAATGCCGACTTAATTATTGTAAAAAAAGTTTCATTTTAGAGCAATTGATGTTTTAAACTTACACAAATTCAAAGTTAATTTCCTTGTGGTAGCTTTATGATAACAATCTTTTAAGGTTCTTTAATAGGTATTTTAGGTTACTCAGAAATATTCCTTTGAGCTAATAAACCTTAAACAACAATGAATAGATGCATTTATGCAAATAAGTAGTAGGAGTCATGACATTTGGCACTCAATACTCTCTCCCTACCCCATAAAAAACTTATGGTGAAGACATTGTGCAAATAGAATCTTTCTCAAATTAAAGATGGGACGAGATGTATAATGAATGATGCATTTATTTACTGCGTAATAATAAATAGATCTCATATCAACATTATTTTAAGAATGCATCTTGTCTTGCATTACTCAAAATAAAGCAAATTTTTCCTAATCATACAATAATAAGAAAAAAACAAATACCACAGCTTACTTTACAAAGTTTATTTAAAATAATAAAATATATTTTAAATATGTTTAAAAATATTTTTCAGATATGTAAATATTTAGATAGCACCATCATCAAATCAAACAATGATTCATTAAGTACTATGTTAAATTTTAATATTATACTATTCGATAAAAGAAGTCCTATAAAGACTTTAACATTTAAAAATAACTTAAAATTTAAAGAAATATACAGATAAAAATAATCAACAAATTAATCTCCTAAATCACTGTCTTTGTCGCCTATGGCATATAAAATGTGGAATGCTACACCAAGTAAAGCAGTTCCTAGTAAGTCTCCTAATGCTGTTAAGTAAGGTATGGCAGAATTATCAGGATCTAATCCCAACTTCCACATCCAAACAACTAAATAATGACTAATAACTAATAGTAGAAATACTTGTAATAAGGCTGCGGACATGTAAATTAATATAAAAACTGGTGTAACAGATGTGTGACCTGCTTTGAGATATCCTATAGTGTAAATAAATATTAACTGTCCTGGGATAACCATTAACATTAATAGTTTTGTTGTACTACTAACTAATGGCCCTTCTTTTTGTCCAGTGTGTAATAATGTTGACAATCGGGAAGCATGTACTGCTACCATGTTTCCTCCAATTCCATTTATAATTAATTGAAATACTGCAATCCCTTTGTAGTTAGATACAGTATAATCTAATATTAACCCACCAGTACTACTTATTACCATGGCAGACACAACAGGCACCCACCCTTCATCAAGAGCTTGCTTAGTGAAGACATTTTTCCAAGCAATATACCCACACAACGGTACGATGATTGCACCAGCAATGATAATTATAGATGGCAAAATCAAACTCGTGCCAAGAGTTTTGTACAATATAGATGCAATCCAAGATAATAAAGCCAATGTCGTCAAATCTCCCAAACTGGCAGCTATCGGTGTTGCTACATTGTCAGGGTTAATATTTATATTTTTAGATACAACAATAACACCTATCATAATTAAACCAAGGACAAAACTTGCAAAAGATGCTGTAAGTACACTAGATGCCCCAAGGAGCATTGCATGATGAATATCAAACTCTCCTCTGGGTATCCAACCCATGGCTACAGCAGCAGTAGCTGCTAAAAATCCAACTAAAACAGCCTGACATTGTATGAGACATAAATTACCTATAACTAAAGAACTTAAGCTAGTGTCGAGATGTCCCAGGTGTGCATGGGTTGAAAGACGAGACGCTAATGTCATTTCTAAGTTCCCTTTTAGTCCTAGTAGTGCTGGCACCAATATATACACTTCAGACACATTCACAAACACTTGCCAATGTTGCACTATATCAAGAAGTAAGCTAGCGGCTACCATTCCGAATCCAGCTAACAAGAAAGACACAAACATTTGAACTCCAGCAATCCATGAGTTTTCCTTCTCTCCTCTCACTGTTTGGTGAACAATATCTGGTGGTTTGTCTTCATTTATCATTAATCTTTTCAAGTCCGTAATCATTTCAGTTTCGGTTGTGCTCTCAACGCCTCTCAACATCTTAACTCTGTTAATTACTAGTGAAGTCATCAATAAATAGTTACTGTAAATTATTCAAATAAATACAGAATAATAGATTTTGTCGATGAATGTCCTTAACATTATTTTATAATTTATGATGAGTTTTATCTGTTTTAGATGCATTTCATTTTCAGACTTTATGATAAAAAAACTAGTAGCCCTTTTTAGAGCTACTTTATTGCAGAACACAAATACTGTAAGCCAATGCCGAACTCCGAAGATTGACAACAATTGACAATGCAAATTTTGTATTTTTGGCAAAAAAAAAATAAAGGTTTAAGAGAGCAGTGTTGCCAGTAGTAGATAGTCAAATATAACTCGCGATAGCACAAAAAGTAACATTTTTACGAGAAAATTAGCATTATTCTATTTATGTGAAATGGAATGGTACTTAAAAGTTGACCGAGTGGTGAATGTTGCCCACATAAGATTACTTTCTACCGAGAGTTATAGCCGCTGAGGTGACTCATGCGACCACAGTTGCACGCGCACGCGTGGCTCTCGTTAAAGCGATGGACCGGAGGTAGCCGTAGTTGCACGCCGCTGTTTTAGCGACAAGTGATGTCAATAAGCCTTTCAAGCTAAACAGTAACAGACTATTTTATTCAATTAAAACCGTTTCCTGATAAATAATACTATACAAAAGATACAAAATATTGATGGTGATAAAACTAAAGACATGACTGGTGATTTTGTCAATATGAGAGAAATGTCTGAAAAGATCTAGAAAAATATGAAAAGAGTATTTTTTAAAATTGTTATATTTTTGCTATTTTATTACAGCCAAAAACATACTCAATTAAAATACATACAAAACTTAACTATATTTTCCCATTAATATGGAAATTTATACATTTAAATCAGGTGAACGTAATGTTTGTTATAAATATTTTTAGTTCACGTGATTTGCGTGTATGACAAATATCGTACTCATATCAACAAAGTATACATATTTAAATAATGTCTAACCTTTTTTCTACGCAAATTGGTTTTAGTTTGGACGAGGATTTGGTTTAAGTTTGGAGGATGAGATTAGGGCAGGCGTTTGTGTAATGAATATAGACGTCGCATTTCTTAGTCTGGATGTTTATTAAATTTATTCTAGTATTTATATATGTATTACTATATATAATATTGGTGAATAATATCCAGAGCACAAGAAAATAATTTGCTTTTAATGGGTTAGAATTTAGACCAATATGTGTTATTTGTCGAGGGATATTTATTTATTTAATTTTGCATCGACGAATGTTTTATCATTCATAAAATGTTTTTATCTGCTATGTCTTTCAGCGAAAGTTTCTTCAGTCATCTTTTACAAAGAACCACAAAAATAAAATCCAACAAACATAAAAACAGACAGACAAAAATTGATAAAATTTTGCTTTTAATTTGTTATCGTGTCATTTATAATAATCGCTTGAAAAAAACACTGATATACACATTTTTATTTAAGTAAGTTCTTACATTTAGTTTCTAAAACGGCAATCAATGTTATTTTTTTGTTATTGGTTATTAAACATGACATGAATAATTTAAAATAAAATTAAAACAAAATTATTATTGAACTTAAATTTCACCAAAATTAAAATTTTGGTTTGGCTTTGCGATTCATATTTTTAAAAGATATAATTATTGCATGCATCAACAATTTTTTTTTTGATTACGTTCCGTTTCAAGACTATTTTCTGTTTTCTGGAAAATATTTTAAGTATTTTGAATGGTACATTTCTATGTTAACAGAGATAACATTAGTAGGTCAAAAGTTACATAAAATATATATGTTACAAAAGTAATATTTTGGCAGCACTGAACAAGAGTGAATACTAGTGCTGCCAGTTTCAATAAATTAAAATCGCTAGAAGCGTTAAAACTGTACCTCAATAATTCTTATTATTGTTTAATATTGAAATCCCGTAGACCTAACAATGTTTTCAAAACAAAACAATAAACAAAAAACTAAAAAAATGTCGACATGTTAATAAAAACATTAAAATCGTTATTGGTACTTTAACCTTTGAAGACAAAAACGGCATACCCAAGATTTTTTTAAACTATTTCTGTAAGAAATTTAATTACAATCAGCCCAGCTGTTTGATCGTTCACGGACCAACAGATACAGTTACTTTCGTATTTTTAATATTAGTATAGATGTACAGATAATTAGATTAAATTATTTTTGGTTTTGTTGTTTAATTATACTTGGCATATCCAAATATTATGTTAAACAATATTACAGGATTTAAGTCAACAAAAAACATGTGCATTATCTAAGTTTAAAAGCAGTTTTTTATTTAAAATTATTTATTTGCAAAAATAAATAATTATAGCAAAAACAACCGTAATGTTTTCGAAGTGAAAACATTACGGTTGTTTTTGCTATAATTGTAATTGTAACCAAGCTATGACTAAAAGTCGTAATTTCAAGCGACAAAGTTACAAAGCTAGCACCACTGGTATACGACGAATGATGTTAAGTAGTTTTTACCAGGATAACCCGTAAAAATATACCATTGCCTGTACAATAAATTAAAAACTGAAACATATCAATTGATAGTGAAAAAAAGTCTTAATTATCGATTAATCATTAAAATGAATATTAATATTGTATATGTATCATTTCTAAATTTCACACTCATTTATATTATTATTAAATGTAATTCTTACTTTTTTTTGTTGGTAGTCCGTAATTTATTTTTAATGTTATTATCTGTGTAAACGAGAAAGTTTGACAGTGTGACACATTGACGTATGCGGTATGATGTTGTCGTTATCTGACGTTTGCCATAGTTTCTTTGATCTTTACTTCAAACTGTGTGTTAAAAATTGGGCATTGGAGATCGTATTGCCCGATTTTGAAAATAAATAAAGTCATAAATACTTGATTACTGTGTAAACTTGGTATGACTTTTTATTCCTAACAATTGTAAAGCAATTCTAGACACCAGTAAATAAGCGTGGATGATGCGCTACACATGAGACAAAACGAATCCGGGAACCTACTTCGACAAAAATGAGTGTGAACTTTCGAAAATTCTTAAAAATAAACTTTTTAGTGTTTTCATACCGGAAAAAGTGATACTTTTGATCATATAATTTTTCCTTAGTTTTTAATGTTTTTCTATTTCAATAAAGTGGACAATGGATATCTGATTTACTTTTTGTGTTGTTATAGGTCTAGGCAAGAATATTAACTGCTATGTGGCTGTAAATATTAACAATTTGGTATCTTTTTAAATAAAAATGTTTAGATCTAAGATAAGAATACACACATGCCGAATCATTTTACTTACATCGCTTGTGTGGTTACTAGTCGATGTAGCAATCTTAGCTCTCTATTCGGACTGTTTTGGCGAGGGTTGGGATTGCAATAAGAAAAATGTAAATGAAATTTCGATAAAGGTAAGTGCTATGTTTTTTATTTTACATACATATATAAAATCCTTTGAATGGTAGGCAGAGTGTATCAAATCAAATGTATTCTATATACATAAATAACAATGGAGTGTCTGTAATATTAAAATAACTTCTTTTTAAAATTACGTTTTTTTTACGGTTTTTGTCTGTCTGTCCTGGGTAATCTCTGGAATGGCTGGACCAATTTTGACGGAACTTTCACTGGCAGATAGCTGATGTTGCAGTGGGTAACTTAGGTCTTTTTTATTTTCGAAAAAGTACAAGGGTTCCATTCAAAAAAATAAATTTTATAAAATGTTTTTAAAAACCCATATGGTGGAAAAACCCAATGGGCACAGCTATTATAAAATATATATCTAATTGTTTTTTCTTAAGTCAATTCTTTGTGGTATATCCACTTCTAAAGTAGTAATAAGTATTCTTCCTCCAACTTCTAAACTACGGAAGGGAGGAAAAAAAACTTCAAACGAAAATAAAGTTTATTTGTTTACTTATATTTTAAATATGTTTTGTTCATTACATCCAATTTTATAAAGCTACTCCTGTAGTTTGGTATTAGTAACTTTAACTATGAAACTTTTGACTTTAAGTTTTGGGTTTGTGTAATAAGCTCAGTTGCTTGTAAGCAAAGTTTTTCTATACACAATCTCGTAATAATGCGTACTAGGATAATCAATATATTAATTATTTAAACAATAACATTGTGCAGGAAAATATATAGGCGCATATTCTGAACAGGAATAAAATAAATAAATTTTTTGATAATCCAATAGGAAATAGTTATTTATATAATGTTTTAATATAGTTTATATTGTCAAAGTATTTTATAATATAATCCTTGACTGTACTTGCTTATTTTCATTATTTAATTATTTCAAGCAATTTTCCAAAAAGGAAGTATTTTATATAATCCTTGTCTCTGTACTTCCTTATTTTCATTATTTGCCTTTTTCAACCGATATCCCAAAAAGAAGCTGATTCTATGTTTGGCTGTATGTATGTTTTTTGGTATGTTCACCGATTTCTCCGTCAATTCTGGACTCATTTTCAAAATGGAAAAAACTCATGATTAGAACAAGTTGCCTGACCCAGGAATCAGGAATTACATTGACTACTCTTGGCTGAATGTTTTGTTTGGTGTGTCAGTCTGTTTAAATAATATTTAAGCCAGAGGCTAGTAGTTGCTCAACAATTAAAAAAAATAAAAAAATAATTTAAATTTTATTTAGCCCAATGAGCATGAGTACAGAGGTAAAAAAGCAGCGATTGCAGCTGCATTACAAGATAATATAGATGATGATGATACAAATATAGAGGAGAATGAAGCAGAAAGAGATCAAGAAGTAGCAGAAGATGGCCTTATTCTACCACCATATCCAAGATCTAAATTAAAGAGATGGTCTCAGTTAGAACCATTTAAACAACATGGGGATTCCCCTGGAGAGATGGGTATGTTTTCCTAATAATTAAGAATATTATTTTCTTATTTGGTTAATACAAAGTTCCAAGTGTTTTGTACTAAATTTATAAATAGTCATAGATAATCTATGAATTTATCCACATGGATCATTCAAAATTCTTATTTTTTTGACAGTAAATAAATAAATACATTTATCACTGGACAAATTATACAAATTGATCTGATCCCATAATATTTGCTTGTGTTTGGGCCAACTATACTAATATATAGAAATGTATGTTCATACAGAAATACATTTAATTTCCTTTAAATTTAAATTAATAGAATTAAACCTAAATCTTGTAATTTGTTGGTGTGTTCAGGGATGTACACTAATTCACCAGTCAAGGAGGCAGTACACATAAGTAGCCTTAGTTACTCATCGTAACTTTAACAAAAATTAAACTGGTCTAGCCATTCTGGAGATCAGACAGAAGATACAGAGATGAAAATTTTCATATAACTTTTTTGTTATATGTAATAAACTTCATTTCACAGGCATTCCTAAAAAAACTATCTTTGATTGTTGAAAAAAATATGCTACAATTTTATTTATTAGACTAGCTTCTGCATAAAAATAAAATTAACATTGTTAATTATCAGTAAGTGTGATGAAAAATATTTTTCCTATTACATTATTAATTAAATGCTAGCTTGATTTGACAGTCCATTGTTTTAGCCTTGAGGCATTCACCACTGACTATGCCGTAAGCGGAGTTTTCATGTAGTGACAATTCTATAGACCGTCATCATGACTATGGTTCGATGGCTACTACAGCGGGCCATTTGACGTGGCTTTGGTCATACAGACTGCATATGATCAAGCCATTCATCGAATTTGTTGGATATGTCACAAGTTTGTGGGACAGTCTGTGAGACCGTTCTTATGTGAATGCCCTGCTTTACAAACACTGACATGGACTTCCAATCTTAAAACTATGTCATTTAATTTATTTTTGTTTAGTTTATTTTATCTTGTTTATATATTAATAAATAAAAAAAATTAAACAAAACTTGGACTGTTGACTGCTAACTGGTTTACTATTTAGAGTATTTTTGTTAGTAAGTACTACTTTCTTTTTCAATTGGTGTAATGTGGGTTTTACATACTTCCCTTATCATACTGATAAATAACAAGGTTTGGCTGTGCTCCCCGATGGAGGGAATTTTTGTGTAATGGTCATAAATATTCATATTTCAGGGTCTGGGCGTCTATTCAATTTATTCTGGTATATATTTATGTTAATACATAGATACTAATGTCTCCTTGACGAACACCCAGATCACAAGTAGATAATTTGCATAGTTCAGGGCTACAACAATTTTTGTGATTGATCAAGAAATATTTATTTATTATTTGTATTCTTTCTCACAGGCAAAGCTGTGAATATCCCTATTGAACAAGAAAAACAAATGTTAGAGAAGTTCCAAGAAAACCAGTTCAATTTAATGGCCAGTGACATGATATCTGTCAATAGATCTCTTACTGATGTCAGATTTCAAAAGTAAGTGTGACATGTTATATTTGATATTTTCCATCGTCGGCTCTCGGTGAAACTTCCACATATTCATATTTTTTTAATGAATGGACACTTGTACTGTTTTACAAATAACTTTTAATCTGATATTACATATTTATATAGCCTACCAGTTTCGCTTTTACAGCATCATCAGGGCTAAAAACTTAAGTTATGAATTGTAAGGCAATACTTACAAGTGTTCATTTATTCAAAAATATGAAACAAAACATTTAGGAGTAACATAGGCTTCGTCTTATCAAAATATATACTAATTAAAAAGACTACGGGTGAGCGAAGCCGCCGGGAGCAGTTAGTAATATAATAGATTTGGATAAGGATTCATATCATAATCCGGATATATCACTATGTTCGTTGTTTTTCGAAATGACAATAGTTGCCAGCCAGGGCGACTTCGCAACGTCAACGGACATTTGTGAGCGAACAGCGTGCTCAACCGGAGACTGCATTATTTAAGGGTGGGACTCCTAAAACGCCCACGCAACGGTTGTCTCCTGGGAGACCGGACCTTGGCGTAGTGAAGCGTTCTGGCTACTGGTGGGCGGAGTATCGGTGGCTATACAGTATAATCTCACTAATCCGGCACTATTGAAAATCGGAGGGTGCCGTTTATTGGAATGTTCGGATTACTGGATTTTAGTAAAGAACAGGTGTAAAGAGGCGAGGGAGGTGCGGGCGGAGGGTGCCGGATTATTAGACGTGCCGATTTATCGAAGTGCCGGATTAGTGAGATTATACTGTGCTATGTTCGTTATTTTAGTCGTCTAATTTGAACAAAAAACGTTTATTGCTTTATAACTGTAATTATGTACATATATGTAGTACCCCGTTGACTTTTTTATTTACATTAATGAGATTATTTTATGTAATATCTACAGTTTTTATAGTGCACGCAAAAATGTAGGTATATTTTTATTTTTACGGGGAATAAATCAATGTATAAAATTACAATTAGTCTATCTTACTCGGTGATAATGTAGATTTATTATTGTAACAGAATTTATAAAATCGATCCAGTAGCATTGTGGGTGCGTACTAGTAACCTACCCTTTCGCGGATATGAGCGTGAAGGTATTTATTTTAATAAAGATTTATCAATACCAGATACCAGTCAAAGTCGGACACCGACACCATTAGAGCGCAGAGGCGATTATCATAAAACTTAATAACGTCTATTTTATATTTATCTGACTACAGGAAAATTAAATTGTTTTTTTAAGTGTGACCCGGAAGTCGAATCCGGGACCTTTCTCGTCAAAGTCGGATACCGACACCATTCGACTGCTTTGCATAAACATTATTTAAGAGAGTTGATGAAAGACGTGTTTCGATATTTTTTTTGCAATCGCCGCCTTAAAAGATATGTAAAGTTATTAAACTTCTTATTAAAACCATTTTCGACATCTACGCAGACGAAGTCGCGGTCAAAAACACATAAAAGTACATAAAGAAATCGACATATGCACAGTACATTCTCCTTTTTTAAGTCGGTCAATTAGCTCTATGTCTGTGCTGTGAGGGACACGGGCGTAGAGCTATTTACCAGTGTTTGTTCAGCTTTTAGCTCCAAAACCACGTAACTGAATTTGATACGATATTCACAATTATATAGAACATTTCTTGAGGAATTTGTATGTATCGGAGTATTCTGAAATTATGACAGTGATGGTAATTTTTACACCACACATAACTTTCGCCCGTGTGAATCCGGGTCATGTTGCTAGAATGATATAAATTATCAAATACTTAACCGGCTGGACTATCTGATCGATATATTGATAGATCCTGAGGATTTCAGAATCAGAACTGGGAATATTTTTAATAAAATAAATAAGTATCGTCACGCCCATATGTCCTCGAAAGGGTAGACAGAGGTATATACTACATACTAGTATAAACCCACGTTTAGCCGACGATATTAGGTCCCATGATGTGACGGGTGGCAAGTCCGTCGCCAATCGGGCACATATCCAATC
>DVZN01000140.1:0-16418 GCA_018237365.1 Caria ino melicerta
GTTTCCCTTCTGGGTTGCAGAGGTCAGATGGCAGTCGCTCTATGTAAAAACTGGCGCCCTTGTCAAATCCCCTAGATCAGGTAGCCGACCCCGATGTCATCTGATATAGATACGGTTATCCCGTATCTATCTCTCTACTACTATTAGTATCTATCTACGGCTAGGACGAAGGACGAAGGAAATATTTATACTTGTAGAGTTTAAGGTGTTAATTATACTAATGATTGGAAGAATGAAAGAAAGAAAGTTGTACCTATAACACACACAATTAGCACATACCTACAAAGAATTTTTTATAGCAGAAAAGGGCAAACGAGCAAGTAATTTATACAAAGTAAAGTAAATTATATCTAGGTCCCATTATGTACCACATACAATTATTTTAATTAGTCAACAATAGAATCAATTTTACTTTTTTACATCAGTCAAACATAAGATGGTGATCGTTGATGTCTTTTAAAAGACCACAAAGTTTAGCAGGTCGCAGAGCCACTGCCATTTAAGGTCTATATTGGATTTCTTTGTTTAAATAAAAGAATACGCGTGATGACCTTTCTAAATATAATATACTCATTTTTAGCAAAATAAGCGCAGTAAAACTGCGTAAGCCAACTCCGAGGTCACTTTTTTCATAATATTGCAAAGTAAGCAGACGAATTTTCTAATGTTAAAAAATACATTTCGTCCATAAACACCACAGTTAATGGTTCTCAACCTAAGGTTGGGATATCAAGCCTCGGGCAAAAGTATTTTACAAGTTGCCTTACCCTCCAAACCTGAGCAAGAAAATGGCTAACACTGACTTTATATCGGTAGAGATAGGTAAGACAGTGGTATCAATACGGACAGGGAGTTGGGAAACTCTACAACTTAGCAAAGATCACATAATAACATTAAATCCATGCTTGCCTCTTACGAGCTGCCTGTAAGCTGGAGTGCTATTTTTGAACATACCGATGACTAAAATATTCGTCAATCACTGACATTAAATACAAACTCCCTATCATATTTTTATTTTGTCGGTATACATGTGTGAATTTCAAGAATACGTGTTTTTAGTGTCCGTGATTGACGAGTATTTTATCCATCGGCAATTTCGAAATTATTGAATGTTCAAAAATAGCACCTCGATGTATTCTACAAAGGATTTCTGAATAACAAAGGTAACAACTTAGATACCCAAGCGTTTGAAATGGGTACCTGGTATTTATTAATAAAACAACCTGCAACCGTGCCACAAGTATTAGCTTATCTTATTAAAAAGAATAAAAAATAACGACTTTCGCTAGTCAAGTGATAGCTCCATAAATCCCTATATATCGTGAATCTATAAACAGCCCCTTAAACCTTTTACTTATAATAAATTAGTAGGTCCATTGGTACGTTTATGTAGTTCATATATTCAGATTAATGTTATCATTATCATAATGTGATCACATGGGTGATAGTAGTAACTTTAGTAAGATACATATTATAGAGCCATAGAGTCATATCAGTCTACACTCTACACTAATATTATCTGTGTAATACATGCCATAATAGAGAGGTAAAGTTTCTAACTTTGTTTGTTTGTTTATAGGGGGTAATCTTCGGAATCACAGCAAAAGCCAGGCAAAAGAGCGTACTCATTCCAAAAAGGTTGGTAACGCACTTGTGAGACCTTTGGTGTTGCAGATGTTCTTGGGCGGCGGTGATCACTTACCATCAGGTGACCCACCTGCCCGTTTGCCTCCTCTTATATAAAAAAGCAAAGGTTAAACGGTCTTTTGCCTACCTACATTACCTAGCTAGTGAACGATAACCCGGGCTTTTTCGAGGTATATCCCGTCTGCTTAGCTGCCACTTACCAGGCAGCTCGTAAGAGGTGAGGACAGGTTTGCTGGTACTGACACTGTGAGCCTTAACTTTCATAACGGCTTGCCTTCCCTTAACAATTCCTGTCACTGCATCGATTACTGCCGTTGATGTGTCCGGTTTGGAGGGTAATATATCCTTAAATTGACTATTGTTTTTTTCTTTGGTGACAGTATAAAAACTGACTGTTAAAAATCAAAGCTTTACTCTGCGCGGCGTTATCCTCCCAGCCAGACTACCTTACCTTATCAGTATAATTTTCTAACCGCTCATGTATTCTGCATAAACAGAAAGCTTCGATACAACTACGCTATTCGAAGCACACTTTGAACTACAACTAAAGTTCATTGTACTTCTGAGCAGTTCGAAACAAATTACAATCAGCGATGTTACAATCACTTAGCACATACCAATTTAAGCAACTTCCAAAACTTGTCAGTTGGACTTCGATCTCCAGACTGTAAAGAAAGATGATCTTAGATAGGTATGCCACTTCACCCACTAGGCCACAACGGCCAAATCTTTAGTTAATCTGTGACTCGAGTGTTAGTTTTCGCACGGAATTACTCCACTAACGCGTTTAGACGCCAAAATAGATGTACATTATGATCAGTGCCTCCAGCATTTTAAATCAACTTTGCTGATTCATAAAATTTGATCGACATAACTGTAACGCGATAGTGAAGTAACTTCGTCCGAAAACTCACTCGAGGCACTGATCGTTACGGCCGCCGGTCACTGGTCGTGGTCGTGGCTACCTATTCGAAACCTGCTAAGCATCATCCTTCCTATTCAAACTGCTCATGTAAATAGTATATGAAAAAATGTACAAGAGTACCTACATGTAAGACTAGTTTATTTTTAGAATGTTTATGTATACTATATAGTGTATGTTTGCATGTTACATTAGTAGGTAGTTTTTGTGATGCGCATGCAGCGTCACAAAAACTACTAATGTTTAATGTTTTCACTGTTATATTGCTCGAAGCATAACTTCAAAAACTGATGGAATGTTTCATCGCCTACGCAGCATTCTAGATGGCGTGAAGAGCGTTGTAACTTTAATTTTACTTATCACAATGATGAAACTACTCGCAAATCTTGTCAATGTTTGTCTGAATGTCTTTTATAGAATCGTAAACGATAATTTTGATAACCTTTAACAGTTATTCCGCATGAGCCCACGAAGGTTTCATAGATGGTACAAATGTCTTTCCTTCAAATTTATTTTAGTTGGTGTCGTAGCAACGTGTTCAAAGTAGTTACAACTAGTTCTAATATAATATCGCAGACCTCTCAGAGGCTAAGATGCTCAGCCTTGGACACATAAATATAATATCGAACCTTTTACTATGACGTCAAATAATACCATTATAGCGGCATAGATATGAAGATGGTACCATCAGGTGGTACCCATCAAACGATATAATAAAATATTTTAATTCTCAATAAATAATGGAATGAAGGTATGGAATGGAATAAAACTCTTAAGTATCAATCTTTTATAAATATTCATAAATGTAAGTCAAATGTGGTACAATTAAAATCAGAGGAAAAATCTTTATCAACTTCATATCAAAACGGAAACATTCACGCTTTGTTTTCTACACTTTATCGTTAGGTACCTTAATTATGGTCAGTTAAATTATTCAATAACTACCTATACTGAATAGGAACTAGAGTCTGTTAGTGATAGGATGAACATACTTAAAAATTAGTAAATTGTGGTTATGTCAAACATTTAGATTGTGATTCTATATACATCATATCTTTACATTCATACCATCACTAAGATTAAGACTCAACTGAAACTATTTGTTTCTCATCACATCACCTAATTCAACTCAATTCTTACTATACATGCAACATAAAAAATGTATACCTAGACAAGAAAAAATTAATATAAATATTGAACTTAAAATATACATGATAGAGTGTAGAAAATTAGAGTGGGCATTTCATTGTAAATACAATAAAACATGAATTAGCTTTCATTTACACACACAACGTGCAGTTTAATACATACCTACCTTTTTTATTACAATTCTTTATTATTAAATCAAAAGATAAACAAAAAATATACGTCAATGTCAACCTAGTTTAGAATATTTATTAAGCTATTGAAAAAAATATATTTTCCTATTGTAAAGCTTGAAGATGTTTTATTGCATTTAGCTGTGACAGAGAAACTAAAGAACTGATAATTATCATTTACAAACTAATTAATAAGAAATAACCATTTTAATACTTTAAGACATAAATAATAACACATTTTAAACAATTTAACTTGCTTCTTTGACTTAAAATCTCTTAATACCTAAGTATTTTTGTCTACACTAATAGTATAACCAAGTCTATTATGTTACATTATTCATAATTAATTATTCTATACTGACATAATGTAAAAGGCGGTAGGCAGACGACTTCTTATGACTATTGACTCAGGAACAGAGTGGTTCCAAAGAGTTTTTCCTGCCTTTGTGAGCTTATAGTAAAAAAGAGAAAGCACAAATACACATTTTTTATAATTGTATCTAGCTTTTGTCAACAAATTAAAAAACCTGTGTTCGGAAACAAACGAAACTGGTTTATTAATACGTAGTTCTGTATAAATGGTCCTCGTATTATTAGTAAAAATGCACGATATTTTTATATATCAAATGCTTATGCAGACTTGAATCACCGACAGATTTAGAAAGATTCTACACTTATTTAGACAAATACAATTTTTAGTAAGGATCAACCTATTATTGCTATTACAAAAGGGGAATCTTTGTAAAACTGTCAGTAAATTTATTATTAATTTGTCAATGTTTTATTATCATACTTAAATATAAATAGCTACAATTAAAACACACACATACACACATCATATGGTGGCTCGAACTAGCGTAACTTAATAATGAATTAATGATCAGTCTTAATAAATCTGTATGACTCCATATATGGAATCACAGCACTATTTTACATAATACATCATCTATCACTCTGTTGCTGAGTCTAACTTAAACGCAAACTACAAAATATATTAACAAAAAAGCACTGCTTGTTAATAACAAAAAAACTGTCAGCATTTAGAAGCAAACGATAAACTGACTTTCAGATTATACACATTACCTATATCCATGGGCATAGAAAAATCCATGAAATCTAACACTATTGAAGTGACTTTCTATATAAGATAACACTTCATTAGTATATTTGTTGATGATGATTATATCATCTCACTCTCACACATTTGCCTAGTCTTGATTATTATAATTCAATGCTAAAGTGACTTGCGGGTAAAATATATACCTAAATGTTGCAGCTTCAACAGCCCAACATTTTCTGTCCTAATACCATTAATACTAATAGCAAATATTCAACATACGCTCAATTATTTATGAGACAACTGCTCAATTTGAGAAATTGTAATTTAGCTAAAAAGACAACATATTATATTGTATGTTTAATGTTAATCTTTTATAAATACTGGTTCCCTAATTCACAAACAACATTTTTTTGTTTTGTTAAAATAGATTTCATAATTATCAAGAATAAAGTATGGAATGTATTTTTGGACAAATACAGACAGTAAGTTTACGTTACCTTATCATACAAACATAATAATTTACTGGGATACATTTAGATGATAAAACACTGGGGTTGATTTTATATTCTTATAAAAATTTGTAATTTAAAGTGTAAAATTGCTTTCACAACAAATTCAAATACAGACTTATATTTAAGTTAAATTAACATCAAATAAACTCATACTAAACTTAGTGTTCCTATTTAAAACTTCTCAGTATTAAAAACACTCATTTTTTTTAAATATAAAAGTTACAAATATGTAGCATCAATACATATTTCAAACAAGAGTTTAGTATAACTTTATTTGCACTAAATATAATTTGAGTTTACATTTATTATTTGCTATTCCAGATTTAATAGGAAGTATTGAAAAGCTTATATTATTAAATAGGATATCCCGCACTTAACAGTTTTACTTACTACCTATGAAAAAAAAAAAGAATTGAAAATTAAATTGGCACATCACATGCTCAATTACACTTCACCTACTCTTATTTAAGTCAGTCAATCCTCCATCTGTTAAATTACTGAAAAGCTCAAATAACCTAATATTCAAACATAATTATATTTGAGCCTAAACTAAGCACAGCGCCAATAGACTTATGCCACAAAACATCCATCTTAATTACATACATAACTTCATATGTAAAATTAACAAAACGCAGACTTATAAATTTGTCACTTTGGAAAAGACAATTAAATAACTAAAACCTTTAAAACTATATTCGAGGGTAGGAGTTTCCATCCAACAGATGGTTGGAAAACAAACTGAAAGTCTGGGACTAGTTTAATGCAATCACGAGGGCTTGACAACTATGACACCAGGCCGTTGTGGCGGTGCTCTCTCTGCTTTTTTGGTCAAAGCGAGGGGTGCATCTCCAGCCTCTTCTCTAAACAGATGATCTCCTTCAAGATGGCGGATGGCTTCAACAATAGTCTCCAAGTTTTGTCGACTGGTACTTGCTAAATATAACCGTGAAGGTGTGTCATGGTTGGCATCAGGCAGTACCTCCACTTCAACACGTGGTTCAGCTTTAATGGCTGCTTCAAGCAATGGAGCTGCGATTGGCGTTTCTACTACAGTTTGAGCTTCAACTTCCTCACTTTCAACTTTACAATCTGAAATATCAGTCTGTTCATAATGAACCACAGTTTGTGTTAGCTCTGGTACTGCATCCGGGTAAATCTGAGCTTCAAAAGTCTGCAATCGTTCTTCAAGTAACCGTCGCAATCGCTTTTCACGTTCTAACTGAACTCTTAATTCTCCACTATCAGAGTCCTTTTTCTGAGGTTGTGCAACCCCCGAGACAGTGATAACTGGTACAGGCTCAGGTGATCTAGAATTTGTTAGTGTATCATCAGTAGAGTCAGGAATTATTGATGGAACGTGAGCAACAATTTCACTTTTTCTCTTTTTAAGTGGTATTTCTCCTCCCTCATGTTGGTTTAACAATCTTTTTAGTTGACAGTTCTGTGAAAGAAGTCTAGTTTTTTCTTGCTCCAAAGAATAGATGTATTCTGCAGTTTGTTGCAGTATGGCAGCCTGGAAATAAGTCATTTATTTACTTTAGTATATTTAGTGTTTTTAATGTAAATTTTTATTTCAATACTTTACATAAAGATTTGATTAATGTTGTACTTAGCATGCATCAATGGTATAAGACGATCAAGAGGCCCATTATTAGGACTAAAAAATATACATTTAATTTTTATTTTATAAAGAATTAATTTTAAATGTTAGTATTCTTTAAATGAATGAATAAATTAACACTATATTGTGCACCAAAAAAACAACCTTAACTCAAAATATAACTAAATAGTTTTACCATTAAGAATATAGTACAATATAGTGTTCTTTGGTACTAATAAAGACTGGATCATGACATAATATTGCAATTTATATTGACTGTAAATAAAATACATACCTTACTAAGTTTTTCACCCTCATGTCGAGGCAATAATGTCCTAAGGGCTTGAAACCCTGCATTAATGCTCTGCATGCGTCTCCTCTCATTACTGTTTGCTATCTCTCGACGAATTCTCTTCTCTGCTTCCATTGTTTTAGTGCCTGTGATAGAATGTTTCTCACTCCTAAAATGAAACCACACACATTAAAAAATTATAATATTCGAAGTTATAATATTTACATAAACCTTAATATACTTCATACATAAACTTAATTTAATAAACTTTAATTTTATAAATATTTATACAAAATTAACTATTTTACCTCTATAATTATACAAAACATAGATATCCCTTAGATAAATAGACCTTTTCTTGGCCATTTATCAAAAAAATGTACAATTTTTTTTTCTAATCAAAATGTATGAAAAATTGGTTTAGTAAAACATGTGAAAATACTGCATAGTATTTTGAGCGCCTACTACGCCTATTTGATTTGTACAAACATGGCGGCTCAACAGCTGACTCGAGACCGGTACGGGCCGAGTGCAAGCTCATATGGTCTGTATTTTTTGATACCTCATACTTATGTATACATATTCTTCATCAATAAAAGTGTTTTTGAAAAATAACATGCATCTATTTAATCAAATATTCAGAGTGCAATCGAAACCACGCCGGTTACACCTACCTGGGAGTAGCGTGATCAGATGCTTCTTCCTCGTACAAATTGTAATCTTCTATTTCTAATAAACAAACATCATTACCGTGTAATGACATAACTTGAACCCCTTCACTCGTCGGATATTATATATACATCAAAACAAGCTTAGTTGTATCTTAAAATATAAATTAGTTTTAGCAAAACCCACAATGGCGGGAAATGACAATGAGTACAGTCAGGTGACGCTTTGCCAATTCTTTAACACTGCACAGTATGAAACACAGTTCGGAGCCACAAAAACACTTAAAGGAATCAAATATTCCTCACAATAAAATTAAAATCACGATATTTCAAAGAAAACTTTTTTAAAAACACAAATTCCATGGATGGAGTCAAGGGCAACACGAGAAACGCGACATATCGATGCATTCATCCATAGACAATTTGTTTTCTTTTATTGACAATTTTGGCAAGAGTATGGAATATTTGCAGCCACAACACAATAATTTTGGAACTAAAAAATAACTATTACTTTGGCCTATAAAAGTATAAAGTTAAATATATGTAACTAATAATATAATTTTAAAGATTATGAGTTACACTCAGGTAAAGAATGATATGATGTAAATAAATTTATTCTTGATGATTCAAAAAAGGTATATTAAATTGAATTATATTTCAATTAAGAAAGGTATAACGAGATAATATTAAGCCGTTGATTAAGCCTGATATCGTACTACAGTTTATTAGGTTGATATGCGGGACATTGACACTGAAATAACAGATCGACATTTCTAGACTTATACCAAAAATCAAAAGAATTATATAGAGACCTGAGTGCTAGATATATTCCTTTTCATTTAGTAAAGAATAAGAAGGAAATAAAAAATCCATCTTATATATTAAAAGAAAATATAGCACTTATTTTCTATCTATCATCATCTACAAGAATCATAATTATTTTCACGTGCTAAACATGTTTCGACATTTACGTCGAGCATCAATGAATCCTTTGAAAATATTTATGTATTTCAGTATTTTTAGTTTTGTGAAGACAACGTACAATATAGTAAGATGAAGTATTTGTAACTATTAGTGTAATTGTGCGGGGAAGTTGTTGAAATACTGACAGATTAGAAAAGACCGTACCGTACCGTACATGGGTTTAGTTTTAATGATTATATAAATTACCGAATAATTCCTCATTGATTAGTTTATGCGAAACTTTACCCATTAATTGGAATAAACTAAAATTATTGGTTGCGGCAATGATATTTTTACAGATAACTTTGTGATAAAAATAACTGAAATCTACATGTCTATTAATTTTAAGATCCACATAAGATTATCTTATCTTTCTATATTTGTCATCGATTTTGATGAATTTTACAGTATTTGACTCAGTTTTTTTCTGAATGTCTGCAAGGTTATTAACAAAAATAACTACTGAGTAATTTAAAAAAAACACGTTTCTCAATTTATTTTCCAATAACTCACGAACGCACAAGCCAATTTTAATGAAATTGTTGGCAATCAACACGGTTTAATATAGTTATGAGCTAATTCGTTTTTGGAATCGATAAGTCGAGCCGTTAAAAAATTGTGAAAAATTTTTTTTTTTAGATTTCTCAAAATCCACTCGTGTGAATCAACTTGAATTATAAATCTAAGTTTTCTTTCAATGAATAGGTTGTCGTTTGACCACCATATCACCTAATGACTAATGTTAAGTGACGTTGCGGTCGAACATGGATTATGCCTATCTAGATGCAGCGTATTCCGGTTGGCCTTAAATATAGCTAGATTATAATATTCCGGGAATACACTGGCAGGCAATAGATTAAACAAATTCTATCGAATGACACTAACTTTGTTTCCATCTGTTAAGTCATTCAAAAGTGCCTTACTTGCCTTCCAATGTCATAAATAACACACACACACACATACTCATACATACTGATAATAGTCAAAATAACTTCGGGGTACTTCAACATGTAAAGATCTTATGAAATATCGATTTTCGAAAATCAAGGGGAATACAATATTTTCCCCTTTTAAGAAAGCTAAAAACCTTTCGTTTATTTAACACACACAGTTTATTTTAATTATTATTATTTCATTTATTTAAAAATAATGTATCCAAAGGAATTTAGGTGTGTGCTAGTACACACCTAAACTCTGTTGGATATATCCTTTTTTACTGGTCTAAGGAGTGGACGACTAACGAGCAATTCTCTTTGGTCAACTTAGCATAGACAAAGATAATACCACTAAAGAGAAGCTAAAGAGTAAAGACTAAAGAGTGATACGTTGACATCCAACCTTTTCAATATCTTGTTGAAATATTGTTTGAGCTTATCATGTAAGAGTAATGTTGCTTAATTTTTTAAAATTGTTTTAATTATTAGACCGAGATTTTTCAAACGTATTAAAATCATCATTCTCAAAAAATAAAATTATTAGTATAGCTATTTTTCTCAATGTTTGTCAACTGTAGATAATACTAAAATTGTTACATTGGCTAGCCTGAAGCGTCTAGACCAAGTTGACCAATCAGGAAGAGTTTCAATTTTGAATTCGTTCTCGGTGGGTGGAGATTTTGTCTTGTCGCCATATTTTGTACGGCTGTGAGTTCTGAGAGTGAATAATTTTGATACATTAGTGTAAATTCTTTGTCTCAATTGTTTGGATTAAAAGCCAAAAGGTAAGACGAATTTTATTACTAGTTTTTGTCATAAACTTTATACAGATATTTTATTTCACTTCGTACTCAGACACACCGGCTATTTATTACCGACAACTTCGTTGATTTTAAAATTATCTTTATATGATACGGTTTTTGCTGCTGGTACATTTCATAAAAATGAAAGTCATTTTATTTTTTCACGGGCTTTAAAGTTTAGGTAAATAAGGGTAATATTTTTTAAAGAGTGTAAAATATTTTGAAAATGTCTACGTTAAACAAAGATAAAATGTTCGTAGCGTATTTTTATTTACTTCCTAAGCCGTGGTTCCGGGAATACCAACCCCAATGCCCATACTGATCGAACGATGAATCATCGTAAGTCGACCGATGCAGATTGCAGTATCTTCTAACAAAGGTTTTACTTAAATTTTATAACGAAAGTTCACTAATCCAAATACAAAGAAAAAGTTGACTGTCCGATTGTTTTAGTTCTCTAACTTACGAATTTAATATGAATCTTTTATATTATTATAAAATCGAATTATAACGTCTCGTATTTTGCGTTGTGCATATTCCGGGCTACACCCATTGTCACAATATTGATTATTTTGCCTTTTAATGTGAGGAATGGAATTGCCTGTGATAATAGGCAAATATGTTATTACATTTCAACGTGTAGGTAGGTACTTGTTAAATTGAATAATATTTTTTACCTTCTAATTTTTATACATTTTGAACTATATTTTCGGGAATGACAATGTCCAGGGTACCTTCACTGTATAAGGTGAAGTTATGTAAATACCGTAGTCCGTCATGCTCCCGTACTGTTATTGAAGTGCACCTAGTGTACCCTGGTATAATCGTGTTTTTTTTATTATTTATTCGAGTGATTCTGAATTCATTGTTGTACTATTTATAAGGATGGTACCTAAGGAAAATAACTCAAGCGCAGTAAAAATGCAAAAAAACAGATTGCAAGGTTACTTTCACATTTTTATTTTTTATGGGACTACTGAAGTTGCACCCTGTTGAAAAATATGCTGTAGGTACATTAGTCTATAATTTGCAGAAAAATTGTACACATATAGGTACTTAATATATGGAGTGCAGTGCAACTTCATTTTTGTAGGTTGGTTAAAATGTCTATGTTCTGGAAAAATAATATTTATTTTCGTGTCTTTAAATGCATGAAAGATGAATCACTTGAATACAAAATCAACAATCCTTATCAGGAAGTTATGCCAATTACCTGGTAAGAACTTACAAATGTTTTTGTTGTGTGACAATGAGTAATAATACACTTTAATTAAACTTGTAACTGAGACTGCTATACATATCAATGTATTTATTCACTTATTCTGAGTTTTATGTTAATATATTATGTGAAAGTTTTGTTCTGCTTTCATGGGTTTATGGATTTTTTATTTATTTATTTAGACATTTTGTTATGCAAATCAACATGAGTATTTTTAGTCCTTTTTTTATAATATTGGAAGGCATACAAACAGACGGATTTCCTGATTTGCAGTTACATATGTTTCAAAGGTCTTATAAATTCAACAAAAAATAACTTTCAAATTCAAATTATATAGACCCGTAATTCAGAAATTCACCAGCCAAACCCAGTTCTTTGCATAGCAGAAAACTGCTTATACTATTAAAATGGAATTATGCTTTATTTATATGTATAAGCTTGGGAGTATACAATAATATTTATTGTGAATAGTTAGTAAATTCTGTATTACACATGTCACAAAATAAATTATTACTCAACCAAATTATATAAGTATATAAGTTTAAATGTTTTCGATTAGACTAGACATTTTTGACTATTATTATTATTTAATCTCACTTGGATAGTTTCTAGGCATCAAGTTTATTATGGGAAATGTTTGCTTCGAAAACTAAATTAAAGATAGCTAGCACATTTAATTTAAATACAAAAAAATAACTAGCACATGGTTTGGTTTGGTTGGTAATAGTCCTTACCACTGTCTATAAACAATAAATATTATAGGTGTGTTTCTGTTATCTGGCCATGGTCTTTAAGTTTAATGTGTAAGTATACTGGCTAAACTACCCTCCAGATCTAAGTGTTATACTGTAACACTTTAAGTGTTCTTCTTCGTCCTACCCTTATCCCGTTTCTATATTGATTGATATCGGGGTCAGCTGCAAAGGAATTAGACAAGAGCGTCAGTTTATACACAGCAACTGGTAACTAACCTCTGCAACCCAGATGGGAATCCAGGCCCAATTAGATTAGGTCAAATTCAAATACACTAATCCGGGTTCCTCAAAATGTTTTCCTTAGAGCACTCAGAAAATGTACATAAGTTAGAAAAAACTTATATATGCCGTTTTTGGAACCCAGACTACTTGAATGAAGTCCACAAAGCCCTAACTCTATATATTAGTTTAACATCATGTTTCAGTAATTATATTAGTCTTAGCATAATTTCACAATACTCTATAAGCAAAATAAGTTTTCTACAAAGAATGTAATCTATACAGACCCTTATATGTGTACATTTAGTTTACCCTTTAGGGCTTATTCAACATTTTCAAGGTAATAACTACTTCCAAACTTTCCTTTCTATATTGGTCAGATCTATTTTTAAGAAAATATAATGTACCTAGCTAAAGAAAACTGCCTTTTTGGTTAATTATATTTTTTTTTAAAAGTCAGAATATAACAAAAAAAAATGCAAATAGTTGGCTACTGTACATACTTTTAATTTTTATAGAAAAACTATTTACTACAAAATACAAAAAAAGTTTACAGTATTCTAAAATTTCACACTTACAAAATAAAGTTTACATAGTGTATTAAATACAGCAATATAATCCCATACATTGAGAGAGTTATATAACTTTGATATTTTAAAATATATTTAAAAAAACTGTATTGCCTTCAAAGGTATATGTAATTATCGTATGCCAATTTATGTTCATCTCTATGTTGGTTGTGATCCTCTATTTAGAATAAATAATCTGCCTTCTTGTTATGCAGTTCGTAAGAAGTGAGTGAGCTTTGGTCAAATGGGTGATAGTGCTGTACCTACCCGAGCAGGAATCCATTTTATTTCCTCCATATATCATCAGGGTTTTACACTGTGGTATTTTGGACAGGCAGCTAGGGTACACTCTTGCACATGACAGCGGAATCCAATGAACGATCTCAATCCATTTTTGCTGATCTTCGATTAAAATTTCGATCCGATTGTTTCAGTAATCAATCCTTAGTTTGCAATAATATGGATGATCAATCGAAAGATTGGTTTCTATCTCAAATCGCCGCGACCTGTCGATCGAAGATTCGATATGTGGATTGGCCATTAAGTGATTCGTAAAAAAAGTTACAGCAGTTTGAATAGTATTAAATACAATAGGGATGAATTATGTCAAGGATGATTGGTATTTTGAGTGATTTATGACTAACTGCATCTTGTCTTTATATGGTCGTCTTAGCTACCAATAGGCGTGAAAACTCTCATTAAAGGTTAGTTTTTATGGAGGATTATCCGCATGAATAATGAAGGTTTTATACCTATATTTTATTAATTTAATCGCGCGAATTACCCGCGTCTTTGTCAGGAATTGCTTGTGGAGTTTTTTTTTTTGCATGGAATAAAACTAACCTAACTACTACAGTTGTAAAATTGTACAAATGTATTTACAATAGTAAAAAAATGCCTATCTATTTGCCGTCTTTAATATTTCGTCTGGATCAATTCTGACGGGGATTTCACGGATAGTTAGCTGAAATTACAAGGAGTAGCTTAGGCTACACTAATACTTTTAGAATTAGGGTTCCACGCAAAAATACTTAATATTTCGACCGATACACGCGAACGAAACTGAAAACAACTAATTCTAAAAATATTACCTACCTAAGTTGTGAAAATCATGATATGACGAATTAATACATCTTTTTAATAAAAACTTAGTAGTAAATATGGTTTTTTAAAGATTTTTACAAATATTGTATCTCGTAATATGAGGTATGGAAATTGGGTATTTTAACTTTCTCCATATTTCAGTTTTATGTTTACTTAATTAATTAATTAACATCGAGAAGCTCTTACATAGTCGGTTGCCTGCTTATATAATATTTTCATAGAAAATATATTTTTATATAACCTCCTTAATTATGCTGCGTATCAAAACATATCAAATTAATATATCTACAACTACTACATATTTTTTAATATATTTATTTTAAATATAACTGTTTCGTATTTAACATAACTGACTATATGTGTTTATCTTAGTACAATAGTTTGACAAAAACGTTAGTCATACAAAAAGGCTTATGTTTAGCTTTACCTAGCTTGTAACGGATTTTGATGTACTTTATTTTAAATAGATAGTGATAGTGATTTAAGAAGAAGGTATGCATATAATAATAAACACTGATAATTTTAAAAGTGTGATGTCTCAAGAAAAGAGCTTACTCATTCCTTAAAGGTCGGCAACGCATTTGTGGGCGGTAGTGATCACTTGCCATTAGGTGACCTACTTGCTAGTTTGTCTCCTTTTGCTATAAAAAAGAGACATTCTGTAGTATATTTAGTATCAGTTTTGCACCCGTGCGAAGCCTGGGCAGGTGGCTAGTTAATAATAGTGTGATTTATATTAGTTAATATAATCCATAATATGGTAATAACCTACAACCAATATTTCGTTTATCCTAAAATACCCCTGACTAACTCGAGGGCGAAGCTTTGGGTTAGCAGCAAGTATTATTTAAACCATGCATGCCATATTTACGAACTGTCTGTAGAAATGAATTCAACCGTTTAAAGTAGCTACACAATGAAAATGAGCGGCTTAAATATAATGTATGACACAGATGTTTTACAAGCGTATAGAGTTCGAGCGAGTATCAAGTAATTACTCACTATTTCCTTAAATTCATTGAGTCACTTGGAGTGACACATCTAATAAGAATTGTGGCGTTATGATTGTTCATGGGAATATCTTAATTGCTAGTCGTCAAATTTAGGAAGCCTATCTTTAGCGGGTGTTACACAATCAGTTTTGTCGTGATCCTTGGGGAGCGATACCAGGGGCCTTAGTCATTATTATTTTCAAGATAATAAGACTGTGACCGCTTTGACGCGAGAGGTCCTGGGTTCGATTTATGGGTCATGCAACTTGTTCTCTATGAGTTTTTCCAGTTTTTCTGATATATATAACGTTGCCTGGGATTGGATTTGTGTCCGATTGGCGACGGACTTGCCACCCGTCACGTCATGGGACGAAATATCGTCGGCTAGTCGTGGGTACATACTAGTATGTACCTCTGCCTATACTTTCGAGGATATATAGGCGTGACGATATTTATTTATTTTAGCTTTTTTTACCTTTAAGGGTGTCAAATAATTCACACTAACAACTTATCAGTATAAACGACATTTCTATATTGATATAAGTTGTTTCGTGACAAATTACTCGCATTAAATCATTACATTTAATAAGGCTTCAGACACTTCGAGAGTTTGATTATCACATGGCCGAAAAACCGACGTTTACAGTTGAAATTGACCGTGTAAAGGCTGCTTTAGATTTCTTGTAGCTCATAAGCCTCGTAAAATAATACATCGTTGTAACTCTTTTAGAAATGTATTTAAAATGTCTTAATAATCACGTAGTTGAATGAATGTCTTTTGTCGTGACAGTTAGTCGTTTCCTGACAAAGTACTCACAACAAATCATATATATTTGTAT
>DVZN01000141.1:0-16359 GCA_018237365.1 Caria ino melicerta
ATAGGTGGCAAGCCTATCGCCACTTCGGGCACATTCCAATCCCGGGCAATGTCATGTTTACTCAGAATAATCTGAAATGCATTTTAAGAAAAGTTGTCCGACCAGGGATTTGAACCCGGGACCTAAGCGGCTAGCGGTCTTAACAGACGACAGCCGTACCGTTACACCACATAGGACACATATAAAAATATGTAAGTACTGTACATATTGCAAAAACATTATATTACTGGAAGGCAAACAAACTGACGGATTTCCTAATAGTAAAAAATACATATAACCTATAGACCAAGGGTGTTAATTGTATTGTATAATACGTGGCCAATCTGAGGCCGGAATGTTAACATTTGTGCAAAAGTGATTTTATAGGTCACCTTATCATCCAAACCGTAACACGCCTGACGATATGGCAGCAGGAATAGGTAAAGTGGTGGTTCCAATCCGAACAAGCCGTTGCGAAACTATACCATCTAATATCTGCTAGCTTTAAATACCTCGGCATAAATGGTGTCCATGTTCTGGTAAACAAAGCGGTCGCAGGGTATGGTGTTGTAGCGATGGTAGTCCTCTCGTCTGCAGGAGAGCTGGTGCGGGTCGAGTGGCGTGTAGCGTCGGCACGAGTCCTCGGGCAGCAGCTGCTGCGCGGTGGAGTTGGAGAACGACACGTCCAGCACGCCTTCGCATTCCTCCACCACACATCTGTGGATCGGTTAGCATTGAACTGATGATGTAGCACTAGTATGGAAAAAGAGAGGCCTTCCGGACCAAATAATTGTGGTGTTTGAAGGCTTGAAAAGAAGCTTTGAAATTTAGAAGCTGCAGCCTGCACAAATGTTTCATGAATTCGATTGCACCAATATAGGATGAGGAAAAAGTCTCTATGTTGTGAGTTCTGCGAATCTGTGAACTCGTTGAATCTGGACATCTCCTAGGGAATAACGGTCGCACAAACTTGATGATCCTTCTTGAAAGCCGAACCACGAACAGACACTAGCTGCTGGAACTAATTCAGCCTATCATAACATGCAACAGTCTATTCAAAAAACCTACCAACCAGTTTACCCTCGACGTGCATTTGGGGTCCCAGCACGTACATTTGGGGTCCCAGCACTTTAGTTTATTCAGCAATTAGGTGGCAATTATAGGGATGTAACAGTACGACGTTTACAGTTTGCACTCGACGTACGTTTCACTTCGACACCGAAGCATTCTCATTCCGTCCTTGCGGGCCGTCTCTTGTCCGGTACAGTCGAATTCCTTTTATGTAGTCCGATTCTATCAGAAGTAAATTTGAGACCCTCGGTACGCGACTCATCTACCCACTTGGCCAGCCGGAAAACCAAAAAACGGATGCAAAATACACGCCAGTGACATGACCAGTCATTTAACATTATACTATAGATATACAGACATTACATTTCTGTGTAGTATCATATCGACATTTTATTTTGTACTAGATGTTGTCCGTGGCTTTACACGCGTTTTTATTTTGAACAAACTCGACTTCATTTGACTTAACTTCACTCCACTCTACCCCATGCAACCCCATCAAACTTCGCGCAACCCCGTTCTCTCGCCGCCCTTCTCACTCCCCAACTACCCCAACAATAGCCACAAGTCCCAAACGATCCCTTCTCTCCGTTTAATTTAAAAATAAAAAAATATCGGATTAAGAATTAGGGATGGGTGAGGGCTGGTGGGGAATGTTGGGGACTTGACCTCACCAGTCTCCTACCTATCTCCACTAAATGCCACACGAAATACCCCATTCCTCCCCATCCTTCGCCTCTCCACGCTATTCTACTCGTTTCCATCACACCCCACCTACCCCATCCCATCTCTTCTTACTCCATCTAACAAAAAAAGAATAAATGAAATCGGACTAGGCATTAATGAATAATGGCTAATTTTACATTTTGTCTTTTTGTCCCCTTCCATGGGAACCCCTAAAGTGAACGGGTTAAAAAGTAGTCTATAACCTTCCTCAGAAAATAAAGTATGCGCCAGCCAAATTTCGTTACGATCGGTCAGTAGATTAGGCGTGAACCGCAGCCGGAGTATAGATAAACAGACAGACAGACAAAAAATCTGAAAATCTCGAAATATGTTCTATTGCCTAATTTTAGTAGTCTGGACTATTTTTTTTTATTTCTTCTATGGACAGAGTTCACTCTTCTACACTTACAAATAGTAAAAGTATCAAATATAAAGTATATCTATCTATGCAAACGTATGTTGTAACTTTTATAACTCCACCGGTCGCCGCCGCGGCAATTCACGATATTTCTGGCACCGCGGAGGAACCAAAAAATGTTTTATTTCAATAAAATTGACATGTATAATACGTAATGACTGCCGGGCCTGTGTCAACACGACGCGAAGGACGAAATGGCCGAGGGTGACACATATCGAGTCAGAATCAAAAACTTCAAATTTCCGACTAATTAAGTAACATTAACTTTTTCAATTGCTATTTTGTATTAATTAAATGGGGCTTTACCTACAAGACGATCGATGTAGAGCAAAGTTTTTATTTAGTTATTTTTTATAATATTGGAAGGCAAACAAGCAGACTGATGGTCCTTGATGGATAGAAATTTAAGCCGCATATGGAAACCATAGGTGGTGGTTGTGAACCTGAGGTTGTAATGTTACGTCTCGTGCAAAAGCAAGTTTACCGGTTACCTTACCCTCAAAACGTATAAGTAAGTGGTCACTGCCGCCTACAGAAACTGCAATACCACAGTCGTGTTGCCAGGCCTTTTTTATGTCTAAGTCATATTGTTTTAAAAACACCGCCGTTGGTGACTGGACCAGTCCACATAGGTGTAGAATGAGATTTAGTATGTGACATTGTCATGAGAACAAAGGGTTTTCGGTAGATACTACCCGGCAACGACGCGCCTTTACTTTGGTATGTAATGGTATCTACGAGGATACGCCTCGGTTGTCTCTTACCATCAGAAGAGTAGGTATAAAACTTTGCCTTTAAAATAAGTCAGCAATCATTAAACTCGTTTAAATATAGTAAAATACGTCAGGTCTATCAATTACATACACACATATCTTCACGCCAAGTCCCTTACGAGGTAGGCAGAGAGTATGGAGTGCCAAGTGTCAGGACTGCTTAGCTTCCTTCACATTCATTACTATTTTCATACATACACGCCGGTTTCGGAGACTCTTAACACCACCCTCGGATAATACACGGACAATTTGGTCGTGGAATGTCAACCTAGGTCTCCCCGGGTACCTACAACCATCCACATTCGCATTGTATATCTGATTTGTCAATATTACATCTTCCATTTTTTCCACTTGATCGAACCATCGGAGCATGCTCTTTCTTATCACAATGACAATTAACGTAAAAAGCTGGGACTATTTGAATAACAATAAGTGAGTCATGTGTCCGTTAATAAAAATGTGTACGAAATAATTACAGTGCTTAGCAAAGTTTTTGCGTAAAAGTGGAATAGAGAGGTTTACCAGAGATCACCTCAAGGTTGCGACGGAAATTTCCATTCAAGGAAATAATAAGTAGAGCGACCTTGGACTGGCGTAGCCGAAGGTCGGTTGTACAGTCACAAATGTAAAGGAAAATGTGTATGCCTTCACGGAGCTGTAGTCTCACTCTCTCTATCTAATCTAAATCAAAGTTAAAAGCGTAACGGATACAGGGAATAACAGAGGCGGGGAACAACTTCGATTTATATATATTTTTAATTACTACATTAAATTATTATATTTTTTCCGTAGTGGAAGTGGAAGGAAGCTAATATTAAAACTTGGAATCATAAAAAATTTCTTTAACGCCTGTTTTGAAATTTATTAAAAAACTTACCTGAACGGGACCTGATCTGCAACGAAGACATAATTCAAAGAATACATTGCAGAAAATATGTTCGGCACACACAAAAGAATGAGCACGTAGCGTTGGTAGAATCCAAAGGGGCCAATCTTCGCCAACGCCACTTCCAAAGCTTCGTCAGAGCAATAGCTCTCATTGTCTTTAACATTATTATTGTTTGTATCGCCTCCAAGTCCATAGAAATTAGATGAACTCGAAACTGGCGCACGCGGAGAGCCATTTCCTTTATTTTCCGTTTCATTATTTTGCACTTGATCACTTACACGAGCAATATTATCGTTCTCGTTATTGTTATACAGCGCACTAATCTTAGTTTTCATTTCACTTTCATTGTTATCCATCTTATTATGTTTCTTGCAATTTCCTTCGTTTTCCAATAAATATTGTTGTGGTTAACGTTATATTTATGAACTTTATAGTATTGTAATTGTGTTAATCACAAAACATTTGTCAATTTCATGTCAATCGTTATTAAAAATTTTAAAAACTAAATAATCTGTATAATTAGGACTGTTCCATCCACGTCGTCGATGTTTCCTCGACTTCGGTGTCAGTAAACCTGTTTTTGTTTGATGTTTATTAAGGTGTTTAGGTCCACCATATCCTTACTTTAGTACCGCGCTGTGCTGTGCACGTATTTTATCTTAGCACAATTCAAACATGTATTGCACATACCTATATATACCAGAATTAAAGTTTTCACTTTACAAGATGCACATTTTCATTAATATATCGCTTTCTTAAAGTAATGTTATGGATATTCTTTAATAATATGTAATTATTTAAGTCTTACAAGAGTCATGTTCGGGTGCCTACTGACGTCTGCAGGTGATACGCTGTTATCAGCTTCTTTAAATTCCGCTTGATAAGGATTACATTCATTTATATTTTGACGCTGCTTAGGAAGCATTTTGCTAGACTTTATGAGAAATCGATATTGCCCTAAACATTTTTGGACACATTTTCAAACTGCATTTACATTAGTAACACAATTATTTTGAAGTTGTATAACTTCATAAACCAACGCAAATAACCTTAGTATTGATCTTCTTGATATTTTTAAACAGAACTCAAAATACAGTTTCTAATAATGGTCGAAATTACTTAAAAATAATATTAACAGTGATAGAGCCGAAGGTGTTCACTCGTGAAGAGATTCACAGGCACTACTCACATTTGTTCGTAGTATTGTTATGACAATGACAAAGTCACCAGTGCTAAATAGTATCACTCGGTTAGAATAAATTAAAAGCCTGTCCATTATTGGTAGGTACTTTATTTTGTACTAATATGTTGCCATAGCTAATGCTTTCAAAATATTTCTTTAAGTATAACACGTGACCATCAAAACCAACTTTGTGATTGATCAGGTATATCTTGACTACATACTAATTATTTGACCGTTCTACATGCTACGTTATTACTTACTAGCTGTTGCCCGCGGCTTCGCACTCATTTTTAAACAAACTCTGCTCGACGTTATTTGACTTGACTTGACTTCACTCCACCCAACCCAACCTCACGCAATTCCGCCTTAAATTAAACGGGATATAAGTAGTCTATAAATGGAGGAGGGTTGAGAGTGGCGGGGACTGGTGGAGAGGTTGGTGAACAACCTCCTCACCATCCCCACCACAACCATACCCAACACCACCATCCCAGAAACCACGATCCCCACCACCACCATCTCCACCACAACCACTACCACCATCTTGATCACTCCCCACCCAGTTCCATTACATAGCAAACTAACTACCCCAATTAATCTCTCTCTAGCCTGTCCTATCGGAAATCGGACCACACGTTAATTAATTAAAAATTTAATCCAGTGTTAATTATTAGAAATGCTATCTATTAAGATGTTTCGATGACAATAAATTTATTCTTATTATTCTTATATTAAACTTTTAATTATTATTTAATTTGATTAAATGTCTATCAATCCAATTTAATGCAATTTTATATCCTATCTATTCATATAATAATTATTAATATATGTCAATTCAATTAATTTCAATTTATTTATTTGTTTAAGTTGTACAAACAAAACACATTTCATGGTCATAGTGGCTATTTATTGTATTAACAATATAATTTTATTTTATTTAATTCAGTTTTTTGATCAATATACTTTCATTTTTTTATTTATAGAAAATATCTCATACAATCACATATTTCATTGGGATTAAATCAAATCAACTCAACGTAACTTATTTCAATGCAATATGATATAATTTAATTCCCTTATATAAATTAATTTCATTTATGTAATTTAATTTCCTTACTATTTATTTATAAAATATTGTAGGTATAGGTGATAACATAAAAAATATTTCATACAATCAAAACATTAAGTGTAAGGGAAATGGTACAATCACTTACAAAATTAATATTAAGGGATTTTACTTAAAAATAGCATCTTATATTATAGACGAGAATAAATAGCATTGGACAAATTACACGAATTGTTTCTACCCTAAGGTAAGCAATTTATTTGCTCGTGATGGTATATGCACATATTTATATTATATATATATATATAATATAAATATGTGCACTGGTTTGCAATATATTTGTCGGGGATTTGATGGCACAAAAATGTTTTTTGTTTTTTAGGAAATAAGAGGGGGCTCCTGCCACTTCTTCGTCGGCCCAGAGCTTCCACTTCTACAAATATGGCGTTGAAAACTACTTCTAGATGTAAATTACAGGAAGATACATTGCAATTATAGTGTTATTATACTGTGTGGCTATCCTTGGCTAAGTTGGTGCGCTATTTGCACTTATGTCGGTCTACATTGGCGAGTATTTCGTTTTTGTTCCAAACACTTGAAAGCTTCAATAATAATGCTGTCCGAATCGTTACACTTGTATGTATTTGTTTGTCAGTGCGGCACAGGGCGTTAGCATTGACAAGACCGAGGGGTCGTCGCCCCAGGCGTGGGAACCGATTTCAGTATGGGATATGCAGTTGCGAAAAAGGGTTATCTATTTTTGAAAGACCATCAGCTATTCTCGTGTAGTGGCGACCACGTGTGCGCGCGAGTACACTTACTGGCCGGAGGCGCGTGGGCACCCGACGCTTCCGCGCCGCCGCTCGCGTAGATATAGCCCGTGTCTCCGCGGCGTAAGGCCGCAACTGGCTCGTGGAACAACCCGGCGAATGGGTCAACTATCGAGAAAACGTTTGTCTGATCTCCTTTCGCAGTAATCCTGTGCCGAGTCGAGTATTACTGTCCGGACCGCGCGACCGGCGGGACGTCTGTTCTGACCTCTGTTTGTTTACCATGGAGAAGGAGTGCGTGTCTGGCTGGGGCTGGTGGCAGGCTCGTGTGGCCTTGCTGCTCGCCCTGCCGGTGTTGCTGACAGGCATGTACGGCACTAACTACGTGTTCCTGGCTGCTAAGACGCCGCACAGGTACTGAAACTGTTTTAATTTGATCGTCTTTATATTTACACACGTTTTTTGCAAAGAAGGTCCAAAATGTGTTTTGTTTATACATATTAAACCAAAGTAACAGACTCTGGTTTAAGTTGTACAAACAAAACACATTTCATGGTCATAGTGGCTATTTATTGTATTATTTAAATTTATTGGTATATTTAAAAATCGATATTTTTTCTTTTTTAACCTGCGGTTAACTAATATGCTTTGAAATTAAAGAGGAAGCGGTATTTTTAGATATTTTTTGTTTGTGATTTATTCAAGGTGAAAAAGAATCTATTTTTTTCATCTTATAGGTATTTGTGTGATCCGTGTGTTCAGTGTGATTCCAAAGCGTGAGCGTACTCTCTGGGGAATATTAACTCCTCCATTGTAGCTTAAAAACCTGAGTAACTTGGTCCCTTTCGAGCCCCATTTGTTTAAATTTGACCTCAATTTAAAATTAAATGTTTGGATTACTGTGACATGTTATTATTGTGACACAAACTCAGTTTTTTTAGGAGTATTTAAGAATAGGTTTGTTCAGTCTATTTAAAATGATGTACATAGAACTAACTATAGCAACAAAGTTCCTAATGTATATGAGAGCACTTATTCAAAGTATCTAACAGTAACTATTTGGGCATTCAATCTAAGAGTAATTGCATCTTGTAGAATTACCTACCCTGAATATCTAAAAGTACGCCGAGTACTAAAGGCCGCCGAGTAAAATTTTCATCCAAAATACGTAAGAGTACCTAAGAATGTTTACTCAGAGCATCTATGTATGCATTTAACAGTGTTGACATAGTGTACGTATAGTATCTAAAAATATTTAATTAGGTTTCTCAGAATATACACCCAGAGTACCTAAGTGGACCTAAACAGTGTACCTTAGACTATTTACCTGCGTCTCTAGGAGTATTTACCCAGAACACTTACATATATTTACCCAGCGTATCTAAAAGTATTTACCCAGTACACCTATGCAAACCGGTAACCTACTTATCATAACACCATTTCCATTACTAGTAGACGGGAAAATTGAAAAAAAAAAAGAATTTGAAATCATGTGCCATCCTAAACACAGTGAAAATATTACAAAAGAGTACGTCAATATTCAATATGTTTAAGATAGATTTATGCATGTTAAATACAATAGCAAAATTTGAAATAATTCACTTCATTTGTTGTAAGCAAAACAACAGATGAACATTGAATACTCATTTGTTGTTTACTTCTGCGGCAATTGAAATTTGAAAATATTTTTTTTAAAAATATTTTTTTAAATAATTTACAATTAAAAAACTAATCAGCTCTTAACCTCATTATACCGCGTCGACCATTACCAATTTCATCAAAAAAAGGGTTAATGCGTTCATGAGTTGTTGTTGGAAAAAAAATTAGAAAAAATATATTTTTTTAAATTACTGCCAAGTTTTTGGCAAAATGTTTTTTTGTTGTCAATAACTTTGTATAAATTGAAAAACTGCGTCAAATGCCGTAAAAGTCGTCAAAATTGATCAATTCGTTCGAGAGATATCAAATTTTAAAATTTGAAAAAAATGTGTACTTGAAGAGCTCAAAGTAACTTAGAAGATATTTGAGTTCTAAAAACATCGTAAGCAAACACTTAGTGGTTGAAATTAGTGGGAAGTTGCAGGGATGGCCCGTAGGCTCAACCGATTTCCTAATTTTTTTTTATGCTAAATATTATGTTGGGAATCGTCGCATTGAATGGGATTGGGAATATATCGAATTAGTGAATTAAATTCACTGTACTGCTGTGCTCCATAACGAGTGGCTACTATAAATCACTTTTTATTCCTCATGTTATTTAAATGCCTGTTCGGTACAAATAATCAAAACGTTTATCGCAATGAAATACTTTAGAGTTTTAGAATACAAGTAATATAATATTTTTTTGCAGTCGGCTAGCATCCATAACCCCAGTTTTGAACCGAATAAAACAACTAAAGATTTATTAAAGACTAAGAGTCACGCACGTGCGCAGCGCAGCTCACTCCCGCTGCCGCATGTATTTGACGTTAGTTTAGGCATGTGTTTAGTGCGGACGGAGTTTTTTGTACTGACATTTGACTTTTATTACAGTACTAGCGACCCGCCTCGGTTTCGCACGAGTGCAAAACTGATACTAAATGTAAAACTCTAAAATTATCAGTGTTTCTCTATAATTTTATACACGTACTATATACTTGAATCACTCTATCTATTAAAAAACATACATAGGAACAGACAGACAGAAGGCAAACAAGCAAACGGATTTCCTGATAGGCAGCGCGGAACACACTGTCTATGTCACCCATAAAACTGCTGGTGGTAGAGTGCTGCTTACTTGCTTGGCTTAGGACTTGCCGGGGTGGGATTCTTGGGATGCTATTTTTAAAGATACAGCGATGATTTCGAAGTCACTGATGAATAAAATACTGGTCAATCACTGACACTAAATACGAACTTCGCATCACTTTTTTATGTCATTGGTAGACATGGTGTACATTCCAAAAATACACGTTTTTAGTGTCCTTGATTGACGAGTATTTTATTCATCGGTGATTTCAAAATAATCACTGAATGTTCAATAATTGTACCCCAATGTCTCATATTTTTCCTGCCGCCATAATCGGTGCTTGGGACTGCCGAGTTCCGGGTCGGATCTTAAGAAAGCCGGTAGATTTGCGCATAAACATTTTACATAAATCTCATAAGGACTCTATAGTAAATACACAAAAGATTTTTGCACACCGCAGAAAAACAACAAATATAGAGTGCTGTATTTGTGTGGCAAAATATATCAATCATTTTAAAAGAAGGTCGACCTGATTTTTGAGGACTGTTTTGTACTATAAACAGGAACATTTATGGTTAAAATAAAACAATTCAAGGCCATTCCCGGCTTGGACGTGGAAGGTTTTAAGGAAAATTATTACAATACTATAAACTTGAATTGAAATATGAAATTGAATATACCTAACAGTTACAATATTTTTTACAATAATTATTGCATATTATTAAATTTTCTTTATATTCACTATTAAATTTAATAAAAATGCTATATTTTACTAATACTAAATACATGTTTTTCGTCTGCTTATAATTCTAGAGTAATTTAGAATGCTAGAAGTATTTCGATACCCTTAGGGGTTGGAGCGTACCTGATGTTAGATAGCCTTCCATAATATTATTTTTTGGACATAGAATTGAACCATCAAAATCAAAATTACTTTTTAAATCTTTCGTACAGTGTTGCCAACCGTACTATTTAAATCGTATTTATACATCTTTTTGACTTTGGTACGATGTACGATCATATATTCCTAATTGGACGCAAAATATATGATTTTTTCAAATTTTAGAATAAAATGAGAAAAAAATATCCTATGAATTTTATTTGTCTATATAAAAAATTAATAACAATCTAAATATTTAAATAAACCTTAAATATTGTTTTTCTTAGTGCACTCATCCAACCATTTGTAAACTTAAACGAGCTCAAACTTTTTTTCGTATTTGTATGAACTCATCCAATATTTTTAAAGCTTGCCTATCGATGATACTGGTGTTCCCCTCGCAACCATCGACCATCTTTCTTCGAGGTTATGTTACGTCATTGTTATACAAACGATATTAGATCGCTGGTAATCCAAAGTTTATTTAAGATTTTATTTGAATGTTTATCTATATGTTTATCATGTTTATCTATATACATATATCTAAAGATATATAAACATATATCTATCTTTGTCAATTACATTTCATAAATATTTTGCTGTTGTTTTATTGAAAATTTTAATACGTACTATTTTTTTTATAGAATTGTTGGTAAAATAGGATTTTTCCTAGTGTGTTGTACGATCCTCAAGAAATTATAGTTGGCAACACTGCTTTTGTAGTGTTTTCCCTTAAAAGATTACAATTAATAAAAAATGAGTAACATTTAATTCGTAATAGAAAGGGAATGTGAAACAGCAAGGTGGATTGATGGCAAGCGGGTCACGTCTTGTTAATGTTGTTGTCCATTCCTGCCAGCTGCTAAGTTAATAGGAATGTGTTTAAGAAAAATATTTGGTAGGCTCTTGATAGTTGATGTGTTAAAAATAAGTACAGCGTTCATGTGGTTTCCGATTTTGACTCATAGGTAGATGATAACAGACAAAATGAAGGGATTTTATATACAGGAAAGTAAATGAAAAATATAGTTTTCATTCATAAATGTAAGTTTTATTGTAATTTTTATATGGAGCATGGCAATTTCGCGAAAGGACAACCAATCACCACAGTCTAGCTGTCAGCATTTTGGCCCAATACGTGTCCAATCCCCACTACTTCTGTAAAATTGTTCTTTATAATTGTTTGTGATATTTCGTGAGAGTACGTCTTGGATCAACATATTCAGATATTTTACACGGGCTACTCACGATTTTATTTTAATTTATTTGTCCTGTATAAAATATCTATATTTGTTAATATGACCATGACCATCTCGCTGGCCGAGTGGTAGCGTAGTTGCGTTACCGTGTCGACAAGTAGCGAGACTGGGGTTCGATTCCCGACGGGGGCGGGCGTTTGTGTGATGAACATAGGCGTTCGCATTTCTGGGTCTGGGTGTTTATTACATTTATTCTGGTATTTATACATGTGTATTTCTGTGTATATATCGTTGGCTAACACCTATAACACAAGCAAATAAATTGCTTACTTTGGGGTTAGATCAATATGTGTGACTTGTCCAGAGATAAAAAAAATAATATTACGTGAGATATAAGTTTAAAATTATATGTCTTGGATCGTTGATGAAGCTCAGAAAACGAAAAGTTCCTAAATTCATTTGGAGTACTAAACAATGCCACTGTTTTTAGTTTTCAGGCCATTTGGCTTTCACCAATAAGCAAATTTAAATAAGCAAATTTATTTAGCCTGCACCTAATCATATATTTAATGTCGTTTAAAATATTTTGTTAACAACTAAAATCCATACTTGAAGTCATTAAAACATGAAAACCCTCAGCAAAAAATAACCCTATGTAGCTTCTCCCATTTGTCCCCTATTCTCAGACAGATCAGACTTATTTTTAAATTTGAATAATATTGTTCCGGTTTAAAAATATCATGAGAAAGTTTAAAGGACCTCGAGACTAACGTGCGAACCTTAAACTAATCTAATTTTGGCTTGCTATTGAATGATAGCTATATATGGAAAAAATACAAATAGACGTACAGAAATAAATTAATAAACCACCATACTAAGAAATGCTATGGTTTATCTTTGTGGGTATCAGCACACTAAAGTCCGCCCCTAAACCACCTGCAAGCTATCCACTTGCTCAAAAAGGCGATCAGTACATATATTTTAAGTCCGTATCTCGCGTTGTATTCCTTTTCATTGTTACTCTGTATGATTACTGACCCTCTTCTCAGAATTATAACACATCAACTATCAGTTGCAGTTTCGTTTTGCGTTTTTTCTAAGTCTGAAAGATGTCAGTTCGATATCGGCTTTGTTAGTTTTATAAAACTCTGAATCTACTATTGATATAATTTCAATTAACTTGACTCTCACATTATTGTCTTTGTTTTGGGACTCGAGCTGTAGGTACACCTTCTTCTGTCCAGCTATTACTTCCAGTTAGGTCTCTTTTAGTCACAGAGACAAATCGAATATTTGCCGGTTGATCACAATGAACGTCTGGTTATAGATTGGGCTTGGCATCAATTTCTCCCTAGCCGTTTTATGAAGATGAAATTCGTCACATATCCTTTGTGAACAAGTCAAATAAAAACTTATCTTTGCCTGGTTGGTTTCTACTATTCCACCCATAACTTTCCCCTATTATCTCATCACCTCTTGTTTCTTTTGGTTAGAATATTCAAATCTAATGACACCGTGAATACATGTATTTAATTTTATCGTCAGAATATATCGATGTGGTGCAATTATCTTAATACAAATGATACAACAAATACCACTGTCTAAGTCTGAACATTGGTTGTGTCGACCTGAGCAACATACTCCTAAAGCATCCGTTACCTTTTAAACGAGATGGTAAGCCCACCAGGACGAAAAACAGTTAATCGTTTAGCTCGTGTCAGTGTGTCACTTTAGATAACACCTGTTTGCTAATTGGTATGATCTAAAATAACTCATTGTTGTGACAAATTCTTCACTATAAAGTGAAGACAGTTATCTAATATTGTGACAAGAATTTAATTACTGAAACTTATAATGTACGTTGTTATTTAGTGCCGTTGCGTATAAGTAATTAGTGTCTCTTCATTGAGACGACGTTCCTAACAATAAGTGTATTATAACGTAGCTTATTTTATCTATAGTCTGGTATGGCAAGTAGGCGATGATTAGTATAAACTAAAATAGTACAGTATTGTAGCGAGTAGGTCAAGCAGTAAGTGTAAGCTATATCGGGGTGGACAAAGTGTCTCGCGAGCACTCGCGGTACACTGTCACAGCCGAAGCTGGGTCGTTGGCCCGTATTCAATTATATTCAATTAAATGTTTGCAAACGGTCATGTATTTTAGTGCGTGAGAAACCGCGACGAAATCAACATTGTCGAGTACAGATCGCAGAACTCTTCCAGAAAAAGATCAGAACCGGGATTGATGGTTAATTTATTCTAATACTAGCGACCTGCCTTGGCTTCGCACGGGTGCAAAACTAATACTAAATATACTACAGAATGTCTCTCACACATCATCATCATCACATTAGAAACCTCTAAAATGACCGGTGTTTCTCTATTATTTTATGCATGTATAATAACATATAAACCTTTACATTTAATTTCTCTATCCATTAAAAAAAACCACATCAAAATCCGTTGCGTAGTTTTAAAGATCTAAGCATACTTATGATACGATACTCTCTGCCTACACAGTAAGGGACTTGGCGTGAAGATATGTATGTATGTGTGTAGCATACTTATGGACAGAGAAAGCGACTTTGTCTTATACTAGTGATGATTAAGTAATACTAAGCAAGACTATAATTAGATTGCTACTTTTAGGTAAATTGTATATAAATTGTCTAATCTTATTTTGTTTTGACGTTCACAAAGCGATTCGTATTGTAAATCCTACTTTGAATAAAACATATTGACTATTGACTATTGAATATGATAATAAAATATTGATGAATTTGTTTATTTCAGACTATGAGTTTAAACTGAGTTAGTACAATTCGGAGTTGCAAAATATTTGATTGGATAGCTTCATTCCAGAGGAAGGTTATGCGCTGTTAGATATTAATCAGTCACGTACATAACGTGAATGGAGGTGCGACGAAACCGCGTGTGGTCCGTTGAGATCAGGCGCTAGTGAAATATATTATATCAGTAAAATGTGAGCTAAGCCGCAGTAGCCGTTGCATTGTATAGGTACTTACTTGATAAGCATCGACCGCGTGCCTTACAATGTCAAGGTTATGATGTTATCTGTGGAGTCGTGCAACGTCGCCGAGCCGCAAGTCGCTGTTTGGCGACTCTGTCGACGACTTTACATTCTGCTGGCGCTCGGGCGACCCCGGTACTATGCTCCAGCTGGGTTGTCTGATCGCAACGATCGCAATTTGTATTCTTTTTCTGTTTCTTTATGTTCATTACATTTTTGTTCGTTAAAAAATTTCATTTATTCATTCATCGACCTGTTAAACCCCTGCTTGACGCCGTGACACATAACGGTATCTTTTATATTATGTATTATTGTTTCAGAAATCACGGAAGAACAGACCTGAATAAATTACAGGTTTTTCTTTGGACTTATTTCATTTGACTAATATTTAAGTAACAAAAAGTGCGCTTTTCAAAATGGAGGAGGTAATTAAATGGCTTGACTTTTTATGTTTGTTATCTCAAATCTTTGTCATTAATGAATAATTTTTAGGGGAAAATCGGTGTTCGAAGTAGTACGGTCCCACAGTATTTTTATGAAGTAGCGGTTACCCGCGGCTTCGCCCGCTGGAAAATGCTTTCCACTCGAATTCCAAAACTTTGTCCACCGCCGTTTTGATATTTAAGTCGTTTTTTACAAATTATTGTATTATAATATTTTTCATTATATCTGAGAATATGTTTTATATCTCAGAAATCCGTCATTTATGGACTAATTTAGAAAATAAAATGTTGTTTGAAATCACAGAATAGATTAAACCTTACAAACAGATAATATTCCATGTTTACAAGGGTATACTTTAATTGATTCCACAGTTTTCTTACGCTTATTTTCGCATCATTTTAAAGTATTTTTTTGGAGTTTCATGCATTTGTGTTTTTGCAGATTTACATCCAGCACCGTGTTGATCGTTATCCGCGACGAAGTCTAAGACACGTTGTTTTACATAAAGAGTTCGACAATAGTAGTTCGCATCGGCCAGTCTGCCATTACCTCGTAGGGCGGGTGTCGGGTCAGGGGCTACCGGAGTATCGACTTAAATAGGTGCCAACGAGCAAAAATATTTGCTTCTTCTTTTGTTATTTCAACAGATAATGACTTGAACTGTTGTTTGCACACCGAAAATGGTAGTTTTCAAGTAAAGAGTGAATCTTTACCTGAAAATTAATCTTTGGTCTCTTCCACACTTACTATCAGGAGGGCCGCAGGTCATGTTATCCGCTATCAGAATAAAGTGGTATCATAAGGGAGCAAAATTATATTATTTTTAAAGTAAGGACGAACGGAGAGGGGGGGGGGACACAAAATACAATTGCCGACATCGACCGAGGGACAAATAGTTTTGCGATCAAGTGATACACTTGCTTGTTGTTCTTGCTCAACTTGTGTTACGTTACATCTTTGGACTGCGCAAGTACGATCATGGCACACAGTTTAGACTACAACTCAAATGGCTAAATATTTCTGTCTTTACAATGTATTGAATTATAGTTTTTTGGAGTCGTCTCTGTGGTCGAGTGGTGTCGGTGTTCGACTTTGACGCGAGAGGTCCCGGGTTCAATTCCCGGGCCGGGCAATTTGTTCTAAGTATAAGTTTTTCAGTTTTTCTGAAAAACATAACGTTGCCTGGGATTGGATTTGTGCCCG
>DVZN01000142.1:0-16340 GCA_018237365.1 Caria ino melicerta
TCTGTCTCATAAGAGGGTTATTTCTCTAAACGAAAAGAGAAGTTGACGCTAAGAGAATACTTAAGATATATTTATAAAGAATATATAATTATGAATTAAACCTCATATAGGTGTAGACACATAAGCGACGCCAGGGTAGATCGCCAAGTCTTAATGACGTAAAAGAATCTTTCACGACAAATTTCATATTATTTTTAAAAGAAATATTCATATTACTTTCCCGGCTATTAATATAACATTTTTCCGTTGTTATCCTAAAAAATAACGTTCATTTTAGGCTTAAACTCGCTTCATATAGTGAGCTTGACGTTATAAAAATGTTCGCTACATTCTCAGGGCGTAATCACCAGAGCATTCAAAGATAATTTGGATTGCTTCCAACGAAAATGACGCAATTATTATCGTGTAGTACTGACAGAAGTGACACTAAGTAAAATCCTGTGTCATTGTATCGACCTTACTTTGTGTTAGGCTAATGGTTAAATATTCTTATATTTGACCAAGAAACGGTTTATTCAGTGCTTTGATAAAATAATAATGAAGGAGTTTTTTCTTTAAGAGCTCATGTTGAAATCTTATGGGTAAAATAGTCACTAGAGTTATATTATTTTATATGTTGATAACTTTTTTTACATCCGACGGAATAAAAAAAACAATCAACGGATGGGGGAATGTAACTTTGTATGCACATTAAACAAACATATATGCTTAGCAATATGTTCCAGCAAAATAAAAAATTGAACACATATTTGAAAAATACATTATATATACAACAGTATTTTAAATGTTCGTTTCAGCATAATGTGAGACTCAGACCAGGCGAATGGTTTTCTAACACATGAGACAGGAAACAACAATAAATAACGGAGAGTCAAAAAATCCCAATTTAAAATGTATTTTGTGAAGAGTCGAGAAATCCTTGGCGAGACTAACAATACATTTGTCGCTTAAGTAATTTTGAATAGCATGCGTGACTTACGCATATTAACTCCGGAAATTAATGTTTCTGAGATTATCATTGTTCTCAGGATTTGTGTGTTCGTGAGCGCTCCTTTAATTGTTTATCATAAAATAAGCCGTTTATATAAATTACGTTGGTTTAAAACGAAATTGATATGATCTGTTTATGTTACTACATTTTAAGTCCGAGATATGTAAGTTTTGGAAATAAAGGTCAACGCCACTTTTTATTATAGAACTGTTAAAAATACATCTATTTAACTCCTTAACAAATAAAAAAGTACATAACAGCAAAATAATAGCTTTTTTATAGGTTTTTCAGCATACTATGGAGCGCAGTATCCTTGGAGTGAGGCTCGCAGACCGCATGAGAAACTCAATACTGCGTTCCAAAACACAAATCGCTGACGTGAGTCAAACAGCTGATAAACTGAAATGGAGCTGGGTTGGTCACATCTGTTACATGTCGGAGAAGCTCTGGGCTAAAGTTGCCTCCCTGCGGGTTCCGAACAGCAATAAACAACGACGCAGCAGATCCAGAATGAGATAGCGATGGAGCTGGAATCCCACATGAGGGATTGGACTAATGTTGCCCTGGGCCGAGATGAGTGGATCAAGGAAAGGGGGCCTCCCTTTGCCTTGCAGTGGGACAGTGCAAGCTCATAAAAAATTATAATTATAAATCGGTTTTATTTATGTATTATTTGAAGTCGTTTAATGAATGGTTACAACCAGCTTACGTAAGGTAATGCAGGACAAATCACACATTTTGAACTACAAGTAAGCAATTTTTTTTATAATATTGGTAGGCAAACAAGCGGACAGATTTCTGATAGTAAGAAATTCACGTCGCCAAAGGTAGTAATGTGCGTTTGAGACCAACCTGAGGCCGGTATATTAGGCCTTTAAAGTAAATTTACCGGCTACCCTACCCTCCAAACCGAAACAAGTCAACGGCAAGCACTGACATTATGACGGCAGGAATAGGTAAGGCGATGGAACCCTTCAACTGGGGTGAGCCGCTGCGAAGCTTTACCCATAAGAGATCACAGTGTTAGTGAAAGTAAGCCTATGCTCGCCTTTGCCTGAAGACAGATAGTCTATTCTGCAAAAGAGCTCGGACCAACATTTATTTAATATTTGCTTGTGTTATGAGTGTTAGTCAAGGTATTATACATATGTTATAAACTAGGTGTTGCCCACGACTTCGTTCGCGTGGGACAATATAAATTCTCGTTATTCCCGGGTAAATCCCGATCCCTCGGGAACTCCGGGACAAAAAGTAGCTTATGTGTTATTCTGGGTCTTCAACTACCTACATACTAAATTTCATCGTAATTTGCGGAAGGATACTAGAAAAAATAATAATAAACACCCAGATCCAGAAATGCGAACATCAATGTTCATCACACAAACGCCCGCCCCATTGGGTATCGAACCAGAGCCTCTCGCTCACCAATAGGCCAGCGAGGCGGTTTTTTGGCTAGTTTAACTGATTAGTTTGCACAAATTTAAAACAATAGTACCTACCATATTATACTTAAACTCTAATGAACTCATAAAGACTACACATATAATTCGTACCGTAATAATTACGAAATAAACATATTACAATTAACGGCTACGGATACGCAAGCGAACTTTTATAACCACTAAAACCGGTAATGGTTAATAACCACTTTAAATAAAGCGGTGAAAAACAAAGACACAGCTAACCAATCAGAAGTATAGCTAGTGTTGGGCGGAGTTTGAAACAGAACCCTGTACGATTTGCGAAAGAATGAAAATAATTAAGGCATTCAATTTTAAACAGCGAATTCCTTTTAATAGCCTTCGTATTAATTGTCAGTAATTGCAAACTTTTGTACTCTGCGAGTTTGTGATCGTATTTACAAAAACATGTTGATAAGTTGGGAGATGTATAAATCTTCATATTCATTTCTAATAGCTGACCTGGTGAACTCCATTTCATCATTGAATTAAATTATCTAAAAATAGAAATTAACTTACTAGGAAAATAACAAAGTAAGTAACACTACCGCTATATTTTATTTTTGAATACAACTGTTTAAATGACATCGGCAGTTTGCATGGGAGAAAAAAACTGTCGCAATTTCTCTATATTTTATATTTTAAACCTAAAGAAGGCCTTTTACAAATATTTCTATACCAAAATTAGCCGAATATGGTCTGCCCTCGAGTTTAAGTGAGATTAATAAACGTCATTTAATATTTATATATAGAAATTTCACATTTTAGTCAACTGGAGTTTACCAATTCGATACGCCATTAATGGTGTTTTTAAAATACCTTTAGTAGAATAGTTACAGATAGATTAAAAATTATAAATACAACGTTAAATTGTTTTCTATACTATTTATTGGGGGGCAAGCAAGCAGACGAATTCGTTTTTCATAATATTAGAAGGGAATCAAGCAGATGGATTCCCTGGTGGTAAGTAATATAAACCGCCTATAGACACCTAAAATGATAACAGCGCGTTGCCAACCTGAGGCCTGGATGTCAAGCCTGATGCAAAAGTTTACCGAATACCTAGTCCTCCAAATCGGATTATGTCAACGGCAAGCACTGAGATTATGGTGACAGGAACGGTTGCGCGATGTCAAAAGCTACCACCTAGTTAAAGGTCATAAAGCTGTTAGTGACAGTACCTAAGTATACTTTTGACTCTTACAAGCTGCCTTGCAGATAGGTATTGGGGGTATTCACCCCGGATATTCATATTAATTCAATTTAATGATAATTTTTGTGTAATCTCTTAATGGAAGTTATTGATTCGACAAGTATTTATAATTTATACTTTATGCTTTAAATACAGTGTTATGTGAAACATTACAGTTATAAAACTAACTACTTATAGTGTTTATTAGTATTACACATACTTGAAATACATTTGTATGTGTGTTTGTGCATATGTCTCTTCAAATGTAAAAAAATAGTTCTTTACCATGAAAATTCCACATTTATTTATAACAGATTAAATTTAATACGCCCAGTGTTCATAGTCTTACCAACCTCAGCACATTAATACTTTTGAGAACGTATAATATTTTAATCTTATAAAGGTAAATCTGTAAGAAATATTTATCATGTTTTGGACTGTAAGATAATACTTCTTAAGCATATTTAATATTAAATTGAATGCAATAAAGTGCCGCAGTAAATTGATGAAATTCGAATTTATAAAATATAACAGACATATTAAAATGCAAATGGATATACGATATATCTGTTTATGGCTGGACGCTACTAGGTTCCCATAAATGACACCTACGCTCTTTATGTCAAACCCTATACAATAACTTATATTGACGGTAGAGTGCTTGTAATCTCCGTGTTGCACATGTAGAGGGCCTGCTACGCCAAACCCTACCCGCCGTCCAGCAGTAACCTGCAACAGCCTAGTGGATGAATGAAAAATGAATTATTATAAAGTAGAGTCGGCTAAAAAGAATACCACGAAATTCGCAGTGGAGCCACAAGCAATTGCTAGTATGACACAAATGTATATTTTTGTTCCAGAAATAGCTATTATTTAATTAGTAGTAGCAGCAGAGGAATATATTTGTTTATTACAAGGGAACTTTACAATATTTCCAAAGCAAAAATAACTTCCCAGAACTCTTGTTAAAAGGTTTTACAGAAATATAATATCAGAGTGGGCGTGACTTATCTGATCCATAAATATTTCTGAAAGCTAATATCATACTTTTACAATTCAATAAATAATCATGTTAGAATCTATTCAACATGAAATGATACTTCCCAAAACTGTTCTTCATCATCTATCTATATAAAAATCTCTTGTCACGACGTACAATGATAAACTTCGAAACTACTGAACCGAATTTGATCAAACTTCACAGCTATCCATAATTTAGTCCAACTTAAATTATCTTAATTCGTTGTTTATTTCATATTAAGTTCGAACGTGGGGAGACGAGGTTTGTCGGTACAGCTTATGGCTAGTATATATTTGTATAAAAGGCAGTAAGTTGTTCCTGACTTAACATTTATTACATTTACGCTCAGTCGAAGTCGTAGATAATGATGACACCACATAAAAAAAATAAAGGTGTCATTAAATTGGGAATTTGTCAACTCAAAGGGGTGAAATTGGGGATCAAAGTTTGTATAGCTCTATCATTTGCAATTTAAAGCGAAAAAAATGTGGCAATTAGCCTTTTAATATGTAAACAAAACATTATTATAAGCTTCTTCAAAGTAATAACTTAAAACGGCGAAAAGGTGGTTAAAGTTTGTAGGACAAATTAATATTTGTTATCAAAATTCCTTATATTTATTGCCTTTGATTACTTTCAATAAATTACCAAAATATCCATTTAAAGATTTTAAAATTTTATTTCTTGAGAGGTCAAAAAAAAGCGTTTAAAAAATATTTGATCACGTATTCCATACAGGTAAAAATGCGGGTCATAAGCTACTATATAAAAGTATCTGAGCGACCGAGTTTAGCTCAGTTGACATAGATAAGCATGATGTAGGTAAAAAGAAACATCCCCGAGATTCCAGGCCTTTTGGTAGCGGGAAGGGGAGGGAGACTGTGTACCCGGGGTGCAACCCAACACCCAATATAGAATAGGGAGGCAGATAGAATATAGGCAATATAGAATTTCTTGCTGGCTGGCGGGGACCTGCCCGCGGTGTCCTCCCCGTAGCGGGCCCGGCGGCAGTTGCGGGGGTAAGCCTGCTGCCACTATGGCCTGATGTATTGCGTGGGCGCATGTCAGCGCACTACCTCAGATGAGCGATTCCAACATCTGCTGCTTTGTCCAAAGCCCTGCCTAAATTGCTTTGGCTAGACCAGCATCAAGTTTGAAACTGATGCCGCTGCCCATTGAAGAATCGACACTATGCCCTCGCCGTTAGCGCAGGACGGACACGGTTTGGTTTTTAGTCGGTAAGACCCGCCGCTTCCTCAAAGTTGGCAGGTATCCATGAGGATTTACCACACGCAAAAAAAGGTAAAATGAAAAATAAAAGAAACAAAAAGGTAAGAAATGAAAAATAGTGCCCCCTGGCCATTCACGTGTAAACTTCATAGTTTACCGATGAACTATCGATAGAGTCGTTTTCGAGAAATTCATCACAAACAAACATATCAACAAAATTAAAAAATATACAATAATGGTATAGAATATAATATAATATGTTATTAATTTCCAGATGCTTAGAATATTTTCACAATTTGTTAGGGAAAATTGGAACGTACGCGTTGGCGTTTTGACGAAATAGGCTGATTTATTAACTTACCTTATGAAAATATTTGTGTATAAATATTATTTATTTTGTTAAATGGTTCTTTACAAGCAATTTATGAACTAAGCGAAGATATTATTATTTTACACACTTAATATATTTGTGTTAAGTTTGTCTAATTATGTAGAATGTTGATATTGCTGACCTGATTTTATAGTTGACGAGCACGCTTCTTTCTTTATTATTCTCCCAGGGAAAGGCAAACTATCTCAGTCCATACAGACTAATCTGTCGCTTCATCGTGTTATTATATGTCGTCATAGTCAGTCATTTCTTAGTCTTAGACAAGGTGGTGGCAAGCTTACTTTATTAGAAAGTTTTGGGGACAGCAAGAAAGCACACGATGCACAGATTTCTTAATTTCTGCACGTTCCCTGGACAAAAAAACACAAAATACCACCAATGTCGTATACTTTACTCTGTATTGTATAAATACAGAGTGAAGTCTCCAAAATTCGTATTCATCAATTCTATATATATCGTGAAGAAAAATAAAACTTGTGTATAAACCCGCGCCCTTGTGTGGTCGCGATCCCGCCAAAACTCCTGCACAATGCACATTTCGATCTTACGTTGACAGATATAGTTTCTTTCTTCCCATTTTTTTCTCGGTTGGAAAAGAACAAGACTGTTTTCAAATGGCATTAGGCAGGAATGACTAATACTAGATGGGCAAAACGTCTTACAACATTATTACCAAGAGTTATGAAAAGAAAAGGAACTCCAAATAAAAGATGGAAAGACATCTCTAGTTGGAGATGTAAATCCTGTGAATGCGACGGGAACGCAATACATGGAAAGGTTTAGGAGGGACCTACTTCAAAGAGGCAAATACTATTAGCAATATCTGGGTTTTGGAATCTCAAAATCGATCTAGATAGGTCTCAAGTCTGGGCAAATTTTGTTTTTACACGCTTTTTTCTAGAAGAAATTTTTCACGTTTAATTGCTTATGTAACTCACAGCGTTAACAGTCTTGTTTATCTAACCAAGCTGAGCTCGGTCACCCAGCTACTAGTTATGAAATAATTAAAAATCTTTAATTGTAATGGTATAAATTGTAATAGAAACAATAGTTACTTTCATTATATTTTATGATGTAGAAATAATTAAAACGCAGTCATCAACAAAAAAACCTTATTCAAAAGTCATATTTTTGCAGTCACTTAAACAATGAACTCTATCTGAAAACGCAATGAATCAACTTTGATAAAACTTGCACTACTACTTACATTCATTTTTTCGTTTGCCTAGACACAACCAACCAAATATTTCAAATAAAGTCTGAAGTATCTTTCGGTGAACATATTTTTTAAATAAATTTAAAGTAGTTAAATAAGAGAATCATATATATTAAAAATGCTAGCAGCAACTAGTCAAAATATAAAACGAAAACAATACATTCTAAATCAAAGCAATTAGCTTCAAATTTAACATTTAGAGATTAATAATGACAGTGCAGACCGGTCGTTTGTACTTTACTATTTGGCGTTGTTAATGCACTCTGATGTGTCTGCGTCGAGACTGAATGCTTTTAAATGGACTGACTGCATATTAAATAAATTATAACATGCATACCGCTATGAATAGTTCTTCGGCGCGGCGTGTAGGCGGTTGACACTTGAAAAGATAATTAATTTACTATGAAAAGTACAAAAAGGCTTCGTTCCACGCTTCATTAATCATGCCTCTTGCAAAACGCTCCAAGATTTGTTTCCCAGTCTCAGAGTTTATGTTTATTTGGAACAAAGGGTATGATTTTAGAAGAATTGTTTATTTGTTAATCGGTCTTAAAGTTCAAATGCGCATTAAAACCCAGTAGTCATTCCAAATAAAGAAAATTAAAGTGTCTGTTTGTAATATCAAAATGACAGCACAATTTCAGCACACATTTTTTTATCTGCCTCTTTTTATCTCGACTAATCTCCTAATACATACTTTAATATAATTGATGAGTTTAGGTAAGTAGTCTTTTATTTTTATCCCTATTACATATAGTCGCACTACTACTAACCTTAATATCATATTCAAAATATTCATAAAACTTACAAGCAAATTTATTTTTAACGCGGTTAAATAAGTTTTTGCTTCAATATTATGGAATCCATAATAAATCTTTAGAAGTTACTCCTCTCATAATTATTCCTATATTTCTCGTCCCCTGCAGAGTTATGCATTTATTTCTCTGACTATACTAAAATGTCCATAATAGGGCTTTGTCTAAACGTTAACGCATCGTTGTCATGTCAAAATTCAAATACATTCATAGATTAGGTAACTAACTGTATGGTAATCGTACTGGGCGGATAAGCTGACGGAACACATGTTGTCGGCGAGGGTATTGTTAAAAATATGTCAGTATTATACAAAACCGGCATGTTGAATCGATTTACAGATTACATCTAGAGCATACATTATGTATATCTACTTATAAAAGGCGTAGCGGTGGGAATAAAAACAAATTTAACGTTTGGTGACTGGGATATTATATTTTTATTTGTTACTAGCTGTTGCCTGTGAAATTTTGCGCGCTGGTTTTTACAGAGATTTCAATGACGTTCAGGGATATCATATTTTGAAATAAAGGTAGCCCTAAGTTATATCCCGTATTTTCAGCTATCTATCAGTGAAAGACTTATCAAAATCAATTCTAATGATTTTGTAGAATACCCGAAACGAAAAAAAACATGCACACATGAAGACAAAACATTCATATTTAAAAATTGGCCTTTTGATTAATTTAAACACTTTCAGTTTTCACGTAATTAAAATATGTTTTTTTTGATATCACAAACAGACACTGTTCCTCGACATCAACATCAAAAGTTCTCAGTACTGCCTCCCCACATACGTTTTTACTGTACAGTTAAACTATACATATAAAACTGTGCAGTTAAAACTACACGTCAGTGGCGGGCTTTAGTTTGTGAATCTGAAGAACTCGCGACATTATATTAAGACAGAATGTGTCAGAGACATAATATCATTAACTGTTTGACTTTCAAACATTTTTGTAACATAGTCTCGCCAGCAGAGTGGTGAGCGTTGTTGCCTTTTCATGTCGACGAATAGCGAGGCTCGGGTTCGATTCAGGTTCACGGAGGGCTTCATGTGAGATTGAAAGAAAGTGTCGGTGTAAAAATGCGAAAGGGCATGCTCCGGTGGTTCGGACATGTAGAAAGAATGGATGATATGCAATGCGAATGTGGATGGCTGTAGGAACCCGGGGAGACCTAGGTTGACATTGAAGGACTGAATCGCCCGTGTATTATCAGAGGGTGGGGTCAAATGTCTCCGAAACCGGCGAGTATGTATGAAGATAGTAATTAATGTGGAGGAAGCTAGGCAAGTATGTAGGAGTCGTGACACTTGGAACTCGATACTCTCTGCCTTCTGCAGGGATTTAGCGTGAAGATATGTATGTGTGTATTTATGTATGTAATTTTTTGTATAATACCCATGTCACACACGAATAATTTGCTTACTTCAGTACCTGCACGCTTATTATCCCCGATAGAGTAAGCAGAGGTGTGCTAGTATCTCCACGACTCGTAAGTCCAGTAGATATACTAGAAAATACTAATCGTGGGAATTAGCCAAGGTACATGCCATGATGTGATAGGTGGTAAGCCTATCGCCACTTCGGGCACATTCGAATCCCGGGCAAAGTCATGCTTACCAGGAAAATATTTTAATAAAAGTTGCCTGATCTGGGAATTGAACCCGCGACCTAAGCGTCTAGTAGTCTTAACAGGCGACAGCCGTACCGTTACACCACATAGGCGATTAATTTTTAGATTTAATTAACTTACTTAATGAGATTAAATCAATATTTGTGATTGAAAAAACATTAAAAACAACAAAAGAATAAAAATCCTTGTAAACTTAACTAAAACGAGTAAAATGACTATGTGGTCATGTAAGTCGGTGTCCAACTCTGACGCACGAAATCCCGGACCGAACGAATTGTTCTGTGAGTTTTTTTTTCAATTATATTTATGGCATGGCGACGTACTTGTCACCTGTCACATCATGGCACATAATATCGTCGGCTAATCGTAGATGTATAAATATGTTTCTATATGCCTATTCCTACGGGAATAAGTGAAAAGAGGAACTTATTACATATAACTTCAACGTTAATTTCCGTAGCTTAGATATTTATGGTGTAAAATGATAAAATTATTACCTAGAAACGACGCCAGCTTTTCGGTCAAGTGTCAAAAGAATTAATAACAGCAGAGTCATTTGATGGCTGACTTCGAAAGATATTGTTTAATTACGACACATGAAGACAATTAAATTGACTGTGACAAAAGAAACCCGAAATGTAATTTTGCCAGGCCAAAGCTTAATTTTATTTTGTCTCGATTAAATTATATGAAAGCGCTTTTAAAATTTTCTAGGAAACCTATTAGACTTTAATAAAAACATTTTTATTTAACAAAATATAATTGTTAAACTAATTGCTTTAGTGTTTTTGACATTTGAAGATGAAACAATTTTTTAATTTCTAAGCGTCTTCAAAAAACGCTTTTTGTTGGAACGCCTCTGTGTAAGGTGTAAGGAGAAGAAGACCTCTGACTAGGTGGTAGACTTTCGCATTGTCTCGCCCGTTTTGGTATCACCGCCTTCGCTATTCCTGTCGCCATTAAAATATTTGCGGCAATTCAATAAAAAAATAAACTTTCGAACTGTAAACAATAAATAAATTGAAATTTGAGTTTATCATACACTTTTTTAATCTTGATTTATTCGTTATATCTGTATGAAAATTTATTTTTTTCTTGAAATCACGCAAATAAATAAACTCTTTACATATATTATATGGATAGTTATATAGGATTATTGTTTAATAATATCACATTTGGGCATGGAGGTTTGTCTATTTAATGAGCCAATGGAACCACCTTAATGTTATGAACCTTCATTTCATTTCATTACAGCTATTTCAGAAACTCAATGAATACTAAGAGGTACTTAGCTGGAAATCTAGCTTTAGATTTTGTTTTTGATCTTTAATTCCGTTAAACTTCAGCAAACTTTGTAACCAGATCCATTCACGTTGCATTAAGCTAAAGCTCACGTATTAAACCAGGTTTAAATAATTCATTCCTAGGAGAGAACTTTCACACAACTTACTCAATATTATATACTAATTTCTTTCTTTAAAATTCGTGGGTTAAAAAAGTCGCACATATTTAAAACAATGTTTAGTTACATAAATTATAAACTAGAAAGATTTGATAATATTTTTTAAATGGATAAATTTAAAAAGTATTGAACCAAAGTTAATAATATTTACGCTATTAGATAGCTATGTTATTCAGGAGTAACATAGCCTGTATTTAATCAGAATATTCTCTACAAAATCCAAGCTTTAGATATCCAAAGACGTTATAAGCTCCGAGTGGTCTGTAAGAATATTTTTTTTTAATTAGGCTACCTGAAACCCGCTACTTCATCCGCGTAGGTCTTTAACAAAATAAATGAATTTTATTATTACGCAAGGAACCCTAATTCGTTTAAAAAAAAAGAGTAGCCTAAGTTACCCGCTTTAACATCAGTTGTCTGCCAGTGCGGCTCAGCCGTTTCAGAGATTACCCGGAACAAACAGACAGACAGAGAAACAGACAGACAAAAATCGTAAAAAATTTTATTTTGATATATATACCGTTATGTACTAAATGTATATTTTGGTACATATAGATTTAGTAAAAAGAGGTTATTTTAATATTACAGTCACTCCAATTTTAATTATATGCGTATAGATAATAATTAAATAATAATACGGCTGTATTGAAGAATATACAATCACCAAATGTGTAAAAAATATTTTTAGCCGTATTATTTCGCGTATATGGGCAAATGGTCTTGCCTTGCAGCACCGGAGAAGCGCTTGTAAATTAAAAATATCTTATTGCAGACTTTTCTGCAGCCTCATATCAGATTGGAATCCACCACCCTACCTATTTTTGCCACCATAATCCCAGTCTTTAACGGTTTCGGAGAGTAGAGTAATCGGTAAACTTACATATCAAGGCCAACACCGACGCCACAGAACAGTAACTCACTCATAACCTATAATATTAGTATATATATTGTATTATACACATAAGCCTTCCTTTTGAATGACTCTATATATTTATAAAACCGCATCAAAATCCGTTGCGTAGTTTTAAATATTTAAGCATACATATGGATATAGGGACAGAGAAAGCGACTTTGTATTATACTATGTAGTGATTTATAAGCCTCGATTGTTTCTCATCATCAAGAGTCAAAATTTGTCCGTAGAGGTATAGGGTATATGCCGATATAGCAAATAACTCACAGTTCCCACTATTCATATAAAGAAAAACGGAGATGGCCTCTAACTTAAATAATTATGTAGTCTAAGTTAGTAAATAATATAGTTTTTTTGCAGTTTTACAATATTATCGCCTCTGTGGTCGAGCAGTGTCGGTGTCCGAATATGACGCGAGAGGACTCAGGTTCGATCCCGGAGCGGACCACTTGTTATATGAGTTTTTCCCGTTTTCATGAAAAACATAAGGTTGCCTGGGATTGGATTTGTGACTGATTGGCGACGGACTTGCCACCCGTCACATCACGCAGTCTAATATCGTCGGCTAATCGTGGGTGCACATCGTATGTATCTCTGCTATGCTTTCGAAGATATATCGGTGTGACGATATTTATTTATTGCTATATTAAAATAGTTACAAAACTTACGACAGTTAAAAACTAAAGCCATAAACCGTATTATTATGATGATCATTTGTGTGCCATTATTTGTGATTAATTTTAACTATACTCTGTAGTGTAAGGCAGAATAGAATAACACCACCACTTGTCTTCCCGTGGGTATCGTAAAAGGCGATTAAGAGGAGGTGGGCAGCAGCGCCTCCCGGAGGCAACACAGTCCGTAACAAACATACACTGCAGTCACCAAACCGCATGCCCAGTGTGGTGGAGGCAAAACCTCCTATACACTGGGGGAGGCCCACATCCAGCAGTGGACTGCAACATGCTGATGAATAAATGAATGGTCTTTGAGAAAGGCAACCGCTAACCACGAACAATCACATTTATAAAAGGAAAAATTAAAAACTCGGCTTATTTCTTTACCAAGACACTCATTATCCCTAAATATGACGCGAGCGACATCAAAATTATGTAAATTCAAAGCCGACAGCAGGAAAAGATGACTAAAATGTAAATAATGAACTTAACGAATTGGCGAATTTAATTATGTACAAAATAAAATGGGTCAAATTTCTGCTTTAACTAGTCTTAAAAGAGGGCGCGTTGAGAGTTCCAGATTTGTTAAATAAAATACGACACCCGAAACTTTCGTATTCAGGATTGGAGCACTTCCAGTTGCCGCATTTCTGTGGTACAAAGTTTTTCAAGCTTTCAAAAAGCGAGACTGAATTCTGTGGAGTAAAGTTAGATCAGCCAGTACGTCGTACTAAGCTTCCACTTTTAACAAAATTGGAGTTGCCGGGAAAGGTAGCCCAAGAGCTAATGGACAATGAAACTCTGGAACCACCTCGCTCTCACGGTGTTTCCAGAGAACTTTGGTCTAGGGATTTTAAAAAGTAGGGTTAATAGCAAGCATCGCATTGGCAAATAACCTCTGTTCTAAATCGTCCATTATCAATGATGATTACTTTCCGTCAGGTGGCCTATTTGTTCGAATGCTTGTTTTCTTCTATATGAAAAGACGTTTGCTAATGTAACACTACATTGCAAGATTTAAATTTGTTAAACATTTGTACTGCTAACCATATGGTAAACACATGCAGAGGTATATCACCGTTTAGTTTGATTCGATAACCACAAATATCATGACAAGGAATGGTCTAGCGTTCAAAAGTTTTTTCTTATATATGTGGCAAACGGGCAGGTGGGTCACCTGATGGAAAATAATCACCGCCGCCTAAGGCTATAAGTAATCCTCTGATTTCTATAGCATCTCTAAGTTTTAATCTTTATGGGTTTTATTTAATCTACAGCATAAAACGGTTAGTCTGTCATCTGCATTAATTAATTTGATAACGCTATCGTTTTAGATTACGTAGGCACTTTATCGTATCAGAACACTAAAACATGTATAAATCAGTGATTAAATTAAAAATAAGTTCGGTTTGAAATTATAAGATCGACAGTAATCGTGAAATTACGCAGTAAGGCCAAAAGCCAAGCTATGTATATAAATAATACGATCACATAAAAACTGTCAGCTTACAGTAAAGCTGTTTACAAGGTTACGTCAAACTTGAAACCGTAATTGGTTTCTACACATGGCTACTATATTATGACTAGAGAAATACATGATAAGGATGAATCCAATTAATTTAAAAAAAATACATGTTTCGATTTCCATTTCATTTTGTAAAAGGTGTAACGTTCTAAGATTGTTTTTTTTTGTCGTTGGTTGTGAAGTAAGGAATCCGAACAGTGCTTAAATTGCCAGTCTACAAGTTTGGTCCAACAAACTCGTCTCGCCTTGTTTTACCTACGTAACGGCAGCGTTTGGCGCCGTCGTGGTCGGATAACAACCGATAAAACATACATAAAGTAACTAGCTTTCTAGGCACAAAAAAGCAATACACAGATGTCTGGCAGATAAACTCCATCCGTAGACATCATCATATAAGAAGAGTCGTTTGCTAGTTGGCTATGTTATACCAAAAATGTGACTATTTAAAAATCGCCACGTGCTCTTAGCCTAAAAATGCATCTAGCACGTGACGCATCAGTCTGCCCGTTTGTGTCTGCGATACGTGAGTGGATTAGATTTAATTTTTATGCAATGCTGTACCGAAGGGCAGTCGAACCTTGGTCTGTGTTATGAATTCACAATAACAGTTAGTCATCGCATTTAAGTCTGCGGTTAGTTCCAGACTGGATATCAACATGATAAGTACTTTAAATAGCTTTTGTCTGGCGTCATGGTTGTATGTACTGTTTAGCTTTGGCTATTAATCATAATTATATCAATTATAATAAATCGTAACCTTCCTTGTCCGTCTGTGGTGAAAAAATCTAAAATTTTTATACTTCTGTTTCAAAAAACCGTTTGTGTATTTTTGAAAAGGGTTAAGTTAAATGCGCATATACTCTAATATCTGTAGTATGAGCATAGCATGAATATTATATTATTGTAAAATTGAAAGACAAACAAGTAGACGGATTTCCGGACGAATGGCAAGAACCGTCCATACACCGCCCATAGACACTAAAAAAGATAATTGTGCGAAGGCCGAGATGTTAAACCTCGAGCAAAAGCTAGTTTCCCGGCCACCTCAGCCTCTAAACTGGAACACGTCCATGACAAACATTGTCATTATGATGGCAGGAAAGGCGGTCGTATCAAACCAGGCGAATCATTGCAACGCTCTACCATCTAGTTAAAACTTACGGTACTAATGACAGTAAATCATCGCTCGTTGTAAGATGCCTGGCAGTAGGCGTTTAGTATATTCCACAAAGGACCCGACCACCACGGGGTATTGGTAGCATTTGGCATCTTGGTAACATCTTTTTAAATCACAATAAAACTTATAGCTACAGGAAAAATGGAATTGAAACCAATCAACAAGACAATGGAAAACTCTCCATAACCAGATTACGTGTCTTCATAACCGGATTGCAATTTCATTAAAAAAGGGAAATGAGAATGTTCCCCTGGGAAATGTTTTTGCACTTTTTGAATCCTTCATTGACGGTGAGTCAATGAAGGATTTTAGTTAGTTGAGCATAACCGCCTGACAACATTGAGGTTCGGTTTCGATTCCCGAGGTTATCAGGGGTGTGATGAACATAGACGTTCGTATTCCTGACGCTGCGTATTTATAACTAGCACCCATAACATCTTACGTAAATTATTTGGTCACTTTTGTATGATAGGGCACTCAGAAAGTAATGCGAAAAGAAGGTTTTCTGTATAAGACACTGGCTGGTTATAATTTATTATAAAAAAATAATTATTTATAAGCAAAAAAGGTACGTTCCAATTTTGAAATTTCCCTCCAATTATTTTGACTTATTGAAAATTGTCGTGTATTATTG
>DVZN01000143.1:0-16238 GCA_018237365.1 Caria ino melicerta
CAGTGGCCCTGAAGATGCTTTAATTAGTGAAACCGGTAGGCCTATAAAATAATAATAAAATAAAATAATATTGTGAATGTGTACAAGTGACTTTTTAATCATTTGTGTAACTCCATATGTAACACTTTAATGTGGGAACTTAAATTGTCGCGCTGGCAATACCAAAAACGCAATTCATAAATAGCTAGCCTAAGTTTTTGATTGAACATTAGTTTGAAAAATATTGTAGCCCTGAAGATGCTGTAAAAAGCGAAACCGGTTGGCTAGTGTGTATAAATTTAAAAAATATTTAATGAAACAGTGCAATTGTATTAATATCAAAAATATCAATATGCATTTTCACCAAGTGCTGAGGATGGAAAATATAAAATTTTATTTTATTTTGTGGGATTAAGGATTTCCCAAAGTAACGCCTGATGCTATTATTTGTAGTGAGTTCATTTTCCTAACTTGCATCCCACCTTACATTGCTGGATTTATAGCATCTTAATACAATCTGTGGTGATGGTACTTTAAGAATAATACAACCTGTCACGTTTATTCATCAACTTTTCTTTTACACCGTCAACGAAGCGCGCTTAGAATTTCGGTTTATCAATAGAAATATAGGGAAAATAAGAAGTCATCACGTCCTCGGCTATAGTTATTCGTTTTACCGTAGACAGTTCACTTCGAACAATTTTTATAGTAATCACTTGATCGTTCCATATAATTCGTGGACTACGTGACCATCATTTTTTATATAAATTGGAACGGTACGAGCGCAGCGGTTGAATGGCGTGATGATATTCCGTGCAAACAGGTGTACTGTGTGAATCGATCCAAATAATCGTCACGTGCTGTAAAACTAGTCAACCAATAACATAAAAGATCTAAAGAAATCTCAAATCGCTTTAGTACCAAGGAGGCACTCAATAAATACATACAACAAAAAATACAGAACTGGATATTGAAAATAATTAAAAAAGTAGAAAATATGCAGAAGTTAACTTTTAATCCGTTTTTACAAGTTGTTTGTTTTCCGACCATCTTCTGTTATGATCATCCTTGTCATTGACGTGTTCCGGTTTGAAGAGTAAGGTAGCCCGTAAACTTCCTTTTGCACGTGGTCTAGCATCCCGACCTCAGGGTGGCAACCCTCTATTTCCACCTTTGGTGTCTATAGGTGACGTGAATTTTTACCATCAGGGAATCCGTCTGCTTGTTTGCCTTCAAATATTATAAAAAATGATATATTTTACCAACGCGAAATATACTGAATGGGAATTTCAAAGGCCCGAGAAATTAGAGCGATTGGCCTTACCTTTTTAATCCGCCATAATGTCAGTGTGTGATACTATCTTGTTTCTGTACCTGTCTTATAATGTTAGGGTAGCCAATAGATTTGCACGTTATGTCTAAAAACCCGGCATCACGACAGCGACGCACTTATACCGTTATGGTGTCCAAAGATGGCGGCCATTTCTTATTATTTAATTAAACGTCAGATTAATAATAGTCAAAACTATATATTACCAGTGTAGAAAATATATGCCATACATGTCATGAAGAACTCAGAAAAGTTTTGGATGATAAAAATATTTTTCTAAATCGTAATTTGAATTAATTTATTAAGTTTTTCTTTAATAAACATTAAAATTAAATGCTCAATTTTTTTCATACTCAAGCAGCGGCTGATTTTAACCGCATCGAATGGATTATACCGCGCTACCGGGCAGTGAGGATTCGTCTGCAAGAGACAGTGCATCTAGGAAAATAAAAGTAAACTCTATGGCACAGTTTTAACGTATAATATGATTTGACGCATTTGTTTAGTTCTGTGGTCACTTTTAAGCGGTAATGATTGAGCACTTTCCTTGAATTATAATGATTATAAATTTGAATCTTTTATTACATCGTTTTAGTAGAAACTAGAAGCTTTAATTAACATGCCACGTCGATAGCTTTAAGTTATTTCAAAAATTGTAATAAATAAAAAAGAACAATTTAATTGTATTAATTTTATAATTTATAAAATATATACTTTCTTAATTTTATTAGAATTTTTATATAACACAGGAAGGAGTATGTTATAGTCTAGTTGAATTTCCGATGTTCAAGTTGAACAAAAAATTTAATAAACCAAAAAAATTTAAACAAATAAATCAAACAATATTTTTTAGTTCTAATACTACCAATGTATTATTCCATTTGTGAATGAACTATGTCTCACAGTTATGTTAGTATAAGAAAATGTAAATAATGTTATTGCTATTTTCATTGCAATGTAGAGGTATACACAATAACATTCTGTTAGAATATATTTGAGTATACAAGATACATATAAAATGCTTTTCCCTGAATGACTGACGGATTAACGCACATATTAAACCGGTTATCATGAGAGACCTAAAACTTGGAGTGTGTGCTCTCTGTATATCGTAGGTCGATAAGAAAAAAAATCGATTTTAACCTTTTAAGGGGATAAAAAACAGGGGCAACATTTGTATGGAACAATGTAATTTTTGTGTGTAAATGTGATTATTGATATCGTTCTTGATTATTGGTTGATTTCTTGGTCTAATCTATTTACAAATTTGCATAAATATTCTTTTACAGAACTGTTAGAACGCGTGTTTCATGTTTTATTAAAGCTTGTTCTTTAATGGAGTTAAAATATCCTTTTTTAACTAAGTGTATATTGTGTGAATTAGTTTCATATGATAAAACTTGATGGCGCGTTACAAGGTGTTAATGTACCATAAGCACAATATGAAATACCGATTTGTTATTAAGGCTTACTTTATTCAAAGCTTAACTGTGTTTTATGTTTATTAGTCGCGAATAGAATTCCCGTCGACCGCCGACCCTTAGGCCGGCTTTCATTACACTATTTAAATATTTTTAGATGCGATAGCCATATTTAAAATGATTTAAAAAGTATTTAAATAGTTTGGTGCAAGTCGACCTTAGGCTTTTGATTTTATGTTGGAAAACACAATTCTTTACCTTTTTCGACGTTTGTGGCTTATACGGACAAAGTCGTGGGCAAATGTTAGTTTCTTTATATTTTCTCACATTTAAACCTTCCTTGGACTTTAAAAATAATATCGGGACTTCAAAATCGAAATCAGACCATTAGGTTCTAGAGTTTAAGCGAGTCTAAAAAGTTTATTTAATTTTTATACATCTACATAGAAAGAAGACTTGAAATTTAGCTTCCATCTCTGACTAAGAATTTTTCCAATTATGTGGTTATTCAGACAAAACAATGACATTAGAAACATTTACAAACATGCAGAGTTTTTGATTTCAAAACAAAACATGAAAATGAGACACACTTACACAAATCGGGCAGCAGATATTAATCCAGGCCTATGGGTACCTGGATTAGTGTCCACCGCATTGAATACCTTACTTTATATTAATTGATATACGAACACGATTTTCTCTCAAACTACGATTTTTTTATGCCATTAGTGAGGCTATTTAAGCATAGAATTTCACTTTATTAGATATTCTGAGATAGGCAGTAGACCTATTATTATAAAATTTGTAGGAAGCTAGTCATTCCCTGGTTTTTATTAGCTCCCAAAAATGTCAAACGGAAGCACGTAGTAGCAATGATGATGGACGAATCAAAAGAGTCAATAACATCACCACAATGAAGCTAAATACCAAACTGTCTCGCGGCTCTACACGCCGTGAACATTGCTCTGATTAAACAATCCTGATACTTTGATGACAGATTACTCAGAACACAACAGTAAAGCCGTTAATAAAAAAATCGTTAAAATTATTAATATAATCACAGCTTTTACTTTAACTTTGTTCATTCATAAGTGGGAGTATTTCGTGTGTTTTTATAATTAACATTGCACGGTTTTGTTATTTATGCGTATTTTATTCGTTTTATTGTTTAATGTTCTAATACTATACAAGATTATTGTGATTTAAAAATACGATGTAGACAAACAATCGTGTTGTAGTAAAATGTAAACATATGTTTGCATAACACAAAGCTACCGCCAGGTGGAATTATACCCTGATGTGATCTTGTAGAATACAAATCATTGTAAAACGTATAAGGTATTATGATGCACAACAGTGTAAAACAGGAATTCTTTCATCATTACGTTTATTTATCTACTTTTCCGCGACTAGGCTAGGCTAGAATTATTGTTGCTTTGACATAAAAACTGGAATTAAAAAACCAGCTTCAAACAGTATGAAGCTTATTTCCTCAAAATTATGCCCCAAATATTTAAATGAAACTTTAAAGTTAACAAGGGGAATATACGCTGTCGACCAGAGTGCCTTATTACGAGTAGTTGGCCATATTAAAATTTACAATTAGAAGAACCAAAAATGTAAAATGTAGACATATTTAGTCTAAGACAAATCTAGTCTCAGATAGGTTTTAGTTGTCTATAGCTGTTAATATGGATTTTGTATTTTTATTTCGTGAAGTAGGTGCTGAGGCAAGGATCAAAATTACACCAGCAAAGTTTATATCAATAGGTGAAGAAAAGTTATTATTTTCTGAACTATGGTCATTAAAATTTTTGATTAACAGCTTTTGATCCGTGTCGATAAGATGACGCTGCAAGAAGCTCTGACATCGTCCCTTTTCTTTCAACCGTAACTAAATATTTTATAATACTTTTTATTGCTCATAAAGATATTATAAAATATCTTGTAGCCCTCTGGAATTCGATGAGCCGTAAAACTCTTAAGATTTCTAGTAAAATTTTGCTCTATTTGATTAATATAAGTCGGTGCCCCTCTTTACATAGACACCTAATGTTCAGTATCTGGGTGACCGAGTTTTGCTCGGTAAAAAAAGCAAAAAATAACCTTTCTAGATTCGAACCTAGGTCCTGCGGATTGGACCCGTCTTACCAATTGAGCTATTACAACTTTTTATATATGAACGAAATTTACTTCCGTATTATAATGATAAAAGTGACAAATTTTCATTGCATGAAAACACGAACAAAATTTTCTAAACCTTTACGTTTCATGAACTCTGGATACTAAATTTCTTAAAAATCGTTGAAGCTGTTTCCGAGATCCCGATTAAATAAATACAAGAATTGCTCGTACTAAGGTATTAGTGCCTGGGTGACATGTATTCGGTGTTTTTGAGCTGATAGAGCTGTACTCAGTATTATATTTTCTGTACGTTTCCTAAAAATTAAATCTAGCTAGATCTAGTTTTCTTCACTGAAACTTATTTGTACTAAACGCTTGTTTGGCAGTTTGCATTCTACTCAGTCACAGGGCAAATCCAAGTAGAATACTTATGTGACAAAATCTAAAGGAAAGCTGTAATTCATAAGTTTTACCTGAATAACTTGTATCTATATTTACAGTAGTATAAACTGCAGGTAATAGACAGCTTGGCGGCGCGGCGCGGAGACTCGATGCTTCGGAATTTTGATAATAAATAGTGCAAGCCAGTGGTGGTTATTACTTATGCTGGCACAAAATAAACTAACGTAGATTAATTAAAATTAGGATAAATACCATATAATTCTAACGCAGTAAAATGCAAAACACGAATTGTTTTGACTTGACTACATATTATTAAACACCGTCTTGTTGGTCGAGTGGTAAGCGTAGTTGCCTTACCACGTCGACTAAAATCCCATTTCGATTTCCGACGAGGGCGGGCGTAAATATGACGAACATGAACGTTCGTATTTCTGGGTCCCGATGTTTATTAAATTAGTTCTGGTATTTACACGGCGTGGTACTGGTGACCTAAACTGAACAGTAATTAAAAATTAATAGTAAATTGTCTGGGATCATTATTAAAAAATGATGTCCTAAAATTTTGCTTACATTATTTATTTAGTTTAATAGGCAATCGTTTTTTTTTATTATTGAATCCAGACAATTTACTATTAATGTTGTGTTCAGTTAAGTTCACCACTGTACTTATACAGTACAGTATACTTATATTTATATGTATAATATCGTTGACTAACATCCATATCACAAGCAAATAATTTAATTATTTTGGGGTTACATTAATTAGTGTAATTTGACCAGGAATAAAAAAAAATCAAGCGGACGAAGTCGAGGTAACAGTTAGTAAATAATAAATTGAGAACGGTGACATAAGTAGTCTCGTACATGCGTACACTAGGACACAATTGTGCCCCACCTAGCGCGCACGAGCCCCGTATAGAAACTAACCATTCGTCATCCATTATTCACGGACTAAATTGCACAACTTTAGAGCGCCATTTCTAAATGACATCTAAATCTGTTACTGTATTAACATTGTGAATAAAATTCATACAATCAATCTACATAAATGTCCGTGAGCGTCCGTCCATTAGTCAGTTCGAGCACAAAGGGCACACGCTCATCTCGTAAATCAATCGTATATACTTGCATTGAGTCGGGTTGCCCAAATCGTACTCAATAACCGACATGCGCCGACGCCCGCGATGCTAAATTTCATAGTTACAAAACTTTCCAGCCATTATTCTTTGACTTTCTTCTCCATTTGATCATTAATGCACAACATTTCATGAGAAACGGCGTTACTAAAGTTTCAATCGAAGACCTGAATAGCTGTCTAGAGTAGCACTGCTATATAAATGTTGCAGATAAGGAAAACAAAACTCTGGCTTCATTTGCATGGTATATATTTATAGCCATAAACTTATTGATAAAATTACGGTCAAAAAAAATATCCCAATATCCAATCTTCGATCAACAGTTCGCGGCGATCTCATATAGAAATCAATCTTTCGATTGATTATCTATATAATTGTAATTGTATTGATACAGTTTATATAACAATCGGATCGAAACTTCGATCGAAGATGGGCAAAAACGGATTGAAATCGTTTATTGAGATCCGCCGTTACTGACAAGGATAACTCATAACTTTCATAATTAGTAGTTCGCAAGAGCCCTTTTTTAACGCGCGTTCAATCCGTTCAATCCGTTGGAAATAGATCATAATTTTCTATATTATGATCTATTTCCAAACACCCAGCGTTTAAAATGCAACAGTGCTTGATAGAAAAGCGTCGCCTTAAAAACGCTGACGGGAGAACATGTTTATATAAATGCATTTGTTCTATTTCCATACTTTCACACGCGCGAAATTACTTACGACTAACAGTGTTTAGTGATTTTTACAATATTTATTGATATTTGGGCATAATTTTAATTTACGTCAAAATATTCTTTTCTTAGCACTGTGGTGCTCGGCAAAGTAGAATTTCAACACCCCATGTCGGTTAAGGGCATGTTCGGGACGCAGGCAGCAACGCCTCGAGACCAACAAACACATTACTAGTATACTGCAGTCACCAACCCGCCTGCCCAGCGTAGTAACTATGAGCAACATCCCCCTTCTGGGGGAGGCCTACGTCCAGCAGTGGGCTGTATATATATGCTGATGTTGTTGTTATGTTGTTGTAGGTACTTTTATAAGAAAATCATTTTAGGGCTTATGCACTTCTTCGATGTGAAAATTTTCAACACTGATACGTAAATAGATAAAATAGCATTTAATTACATTATTAATATGCCTAGGTGAGATCGGGTTTTTTATGAAGTAAAGAGGTAAGCATGTTCCATACTCACCTTAAATATTATAGGGGAGGCCCTATTATGTGGCTGGGGTGTAAAACTAACGTGTAAGTCTACCAGATATTATGGGGGTAGGAATAGGCGAGACTTCGTGGCAAAGTCTTGTTGATTGATATTGATGCTGTGCGTGTTTGATATTGGGATTCACAGTTTTAGTTTACATTGCAATATTAATCTCTTTTGTGTTTTAAAGCAATGTGTAGTTAGTTCTAATTAAACGGAAATCCATCATATTATTTGCCTTTCAATACTACAAAAAATGCCAAGGTGCCTACAAATTAACCTCTGTCCCAAAAAGACATTACACGTTTCACGCACATATTAGTGGCTAGTACATGTAGCCATAAGTAAGCAGATTATTTGCTTGTGTTATGGGATGTTAGTCAACGATATTATACATAGAGATACATATATAAATACCAGAATAAATTTACTAAACACCCAAACCAAGAAATATGAACGTCTACGTTCATCACACCAACGCCCACCTCCGTCAGGAATCGAACCCGAGCCTAGCCATTTTGTCGGGGTGGTAAGGCAACTAGCGAGACGTTATGATCGTATCTATAAGTTCTGTGGTATGTCTGGCGGTTGTCTCTTACAGTCGTGAAATAGTTCATTTTTGTATGTCTTAAATTGAATGAGCATTTAAATAATCGTATATTATTAATATTCAAGAACTTGCAATCTTAGTACCATGTGACGGTTAACTCTACAGTCATTGGTCAAATCAAATAGCGCTCGCTTCCCCAGCTTCCTGTAATACACTTCCATCCCTATTCAAAATCTCTTCCACAGATTGCAGAAAAACGAGAAGAAAGGTGTTATAACAAATATTCAAAAAATATCTAAAAAATAAGACAACTAACAGTGGTTTAAAAAATAATGATCTGTATTTACGTCGCTCTATTTTGTCGCTTTATACCTACGCTTAGACTCTAACTCACACTACGATTACGATAAGCCCTTATACCTAAGGAGTATAAATATTAACAGATATCGTAAAATTTTTTCTAAGAATATATTTTAAAAATCACAAGTAATTGCATATGTATTTCTTAGAGTGTAAACAATTTATATCTGATGATAACAAATAGTCAATTTCCAGATTCAAATAAGATAATCAGCGGTCGTTTTGTCAGACATAAATTGGATAATTATTCAGCGCTGCCTAAACACACCCTAAATGGTTATTAAGATATTAAAAATAACAAGTAAGCGTAGAGCGTGCAGTGTCGGGGCGTAGCGGGCGTTATGCCGCGCGGCGGGGAGCTCAGCGGGCGGTGCTACCGGCGCAGGCGACCCTGCTCGGCCGACTAATTGCCATCCACGTACAGCTTGCTGGTTGCCACTACCTTTATTACTAAATCTTCAAATGAAAACTAGCACTGGTTTTAAATGAAACTGGTTTTAAATGAAAACTAGCACTAATGAATCGCAAGAGTGTTATAAGATCCGTAGAGCAGGTAGGTATTTACTACAGTTCCGTCACGAGACAAAATATGATAAGGTTATGAACGATATTGTTGCTTGCATTTCTCTTACATTCTATTTTTCATAAATGAAACTGAAATTTGACTAAAAATAGTAAATGTTAATTATATATTATTAAAATACTTACACCGCTCAACTTTTTTATATACAAACTAACTAACAATCAATATGATTCTCATTTTACAGCTACTTCAAAGCTAAAACATACTTACAACATACTATTTACCAAACGAATTTTACAATTTAATAATCTTAGGTTTGAGTTCTTGACAAAACTCTAATACATGAGCAATTTGGTCGTAGAATTTTAACGTAGGTCTCCTCGGGTTCCTTCAGCAAACCACAATTTCATTGTATATCTGCTTTGTCAATCTTCCATCTTTCGAACCACCGGAGTATGCCCTTCTTATTTTTAAACCTACATTTTTTTTCAATCCTTCTCTTTCTATAATTAAAATTTTAAAAATAATAGGTTATTACCAAAATAATGCTAGTGACAAAATGAATTTCCATCAAGCGCCAAGGGTAGAAAGTTAACAACATATTATAAAAAATGTTAGTGAATAGAAAACAATAGCCTCTACTATGATTACAAAAGGTCCTTACGTGTGTCATAATTTCTGTCCGTCGATAAACACATCAACAACATGTGTAATGTGGTAAAACTCTTACTTAGACAGATTTATGTCTGCACTTAAATGGCTTCTTGCTAATAACCAGATCTAACATCGATGGAATTCAATAACATCAAAGTAACTGAAAATTATGTAACTTATAAACTTATTAAATGTTACAAATTATTATGCAACTAATGTGTATTTATTATATATGCAACAAAATTTGGATTCAAAATGTAATTAAAAAATTGCAAATTATTAGAATTAATTTGGTGAATTAATATTAATATAGACTTGATTTATTTTCACTGTTACAGTAGTTCAATTTTAACCACCTGAATAAATATTACGTAATTAATACCACTAAAGCGAAATTCACCAATTGGTGAATTTCGCTTTAGTGGTATTTTCGAAAAGTTATATAAACGCACATTAGTATCTACATAAAAGATGAGAATGCCAAATATTTGTAACCACTCACGCAAAACCAGGGTGAGGCTACACAGGTGGCCATATTTATCCATAGTCAGTAGGCCGTGATCGTTTTGTGACTTCTATAATATAATCACTCCATTCCGAACAAACAAATATTATCCTAAAAACAAAATCGATCGAAATTATTGAAAGCTTTTTGTTCACCCTGTGTACATTTACCCACAATAAGTATACACTTATAACCTATAATTACTTAGATAAGAGGAATCTAAGGAGGATATTACCTCTGTGGTAATGTACCGTCGGTGTTCAATTTTGGCACACAAGGTTCCTGTTTCGATTCCTGGGTCAGGCAACTTGTTCTATGAGTTTTTTCAGTTTTTCTGTAAAAAAAAACATTACGTTGCCTGATATTTAATTTATGTCTTATTGGCGACAAACTTGCCACTTGTCACATCACTGTACGATTTTTATACATGAAGCTCTATAGGGTATATCCATTCTACCCTTTAATGTGTCCCACCTTGTTCGTTCTAGGTATGGTAAGTTATAACGAATTACGGATACGTAGATAGATGCCTTTCACTGGTTTTGTATTTATTTACTATTTTAAATAGAAAAGTAAATAACGTACTGTTACTTATCGCCTCTGTTGTTGAGTGGTATCGATATCCGTCTTTGAAGCGAGAGGTCCCGGGTTCAATTTCCGGGTCAGACAACTTGTTCTAAGTTTGAGTTTTTTCAGTTTTTCCGAAAAACATAATGTTGCCTGGGATTGGATTTGTGCCCGATTGGCGACAGACTTGCCACCCGTTACATCATGGGACCTAATATCGTCGGCTAGTCGTGGGTGCATACTTGTATGTACCTCTGACTACTATATTTTAGGGATATATGGACGAACTATGAGAGGAATGAAGTCGGCTTTAACAAAAAAAAAATTCAAAATAAATTAATAATTTTTTTTTGATTAATAAAATTTGAGTGCCATAATTAAGTATAGTAATAATTATTGATTATTGATACAATGTCCGCCGTTTCCTAGAGTCATTTAAAAACAATTTATTATAGCCTTCAACACAATCATTTACTGGGTCTAATATCATAAATATTACAAATTCAGTAAAGCATCGAGTTACATCAAACCGCTCTAAAGATACCTTATCTTTTTATCTCTAAAAAATTGTTGCCACATCTCACAGCAGTTAACAAGCAGGTATAAGAAAGGTGACAAAGTCAACTCTGGAACTAAAGTATTAACATAACAGGGCAAATAAAATAAAAGGGTACTAATATATGCATAATAATGTTTTTGGTTGGATAAAAATGAGGGAACCGTACAAATATCTAAATAAAAGAGTGTAATGTCATAAGGCGGTATGGGCAGCTTCTAGTCCACAGGACAAGGGCTGTTTATCAAACTAAAAAATTACACCATAAAATAACCAAAATTGTTTTTAATATTAAATTCGGATAACCAAAAAAATATGCAATTCATAACTGCATTACTTTAAGTAAACTTGTATTGCAAGTTGGTTAATTAAAAAAAAATAACATTTGTCACAGTATGCAAAGGTTCCTTACTCATATCTTGTTTCATATATTATCTTTGTTGACACAAAATCTGCATCTATACGTAGGTAATGTATCAAACGCAAATTTAATTCTGTGTAAGATTGATTTAAATTTACTTCTAAAATTTTGTAAAAGATTTGGATAACTAAACTTTAAGTGCAAATATTCTCGTGATTCAATTATTTTTATTGGAAAATGTGTATTGTACAATGAATAATAATCACAATGCAATATCCAGTACATTATATAGAACAATATAGTAACGAAATATAAGTTAATATCATCAACATTTGCCCCTTTTATAAGAGGCATGGAATACATAATTATGCATTGCATATACCTACTGAATTTGGATAACAAAATTATTCAAAGTACAGTTATTTGGTTGTCTTATATTACCGTAAAACAATAGTTATTGCAGATTCTTACTGTCTTCCATTATGCAAATTTAGCCCCTTTATTAAAAGTATACAGAGTTTATGCTTACATTTATGAAACTAATGCTTGATTAATATTAAATTAAAAAAGTAGAATTGTCTGTTGGTATGAATATTAATTTATAAAAAGAGCCTTGTCTGTTGGACCAGTCTCGCAGACAGACCTAGCGTTAGATGCCGCGGCGAGATTATCTCAGTCTCTCGGTTCCTGCTATCATTTATATCATTTCATTGCAGCCGTTTACATTTCATTCATAAGATCAACCACAATTTTTGTTTTTTGTATAAAATGTCCATTAACGTTTTTTGTGCTTACATAGTAAATAGCGGCAAAGTTAAAAAGTATTGTAGGTTTTGTTTATTTGACCTAAATGTCAATTTATGAATGACTTTTTAGTCCAATGTATTGTTTTTTTTGCGACGTATATACTGAGTAAATTTTTAGTACTTCTAAAGCAAAAATAATAATATGTTGTAATAGTATATTTAAGAGGAAAAAATTCCGATATTGGGCTGATGGGCATAAAATTTAGGGTACGATAATTAATGAATAACTAAAAAAGATTTACACATTTTCTTTTGCAAATTAAGTAGGGTTAAAATTAAAGGGCTTTTCTTCAACATTGCACTGACGAAGTATTTTAAAAGGGAGCTTCTTTTCATCTCCTTTTTTGTGATTGTGATTGGATGAAATGATTTATAGCTGATGGCCGGCTCGGCCTCAACAGCTCAATGACTTTTTTGTAAAATAGAGGTGTTCTACCTAGTGGCGATTTTTATCGCCGCGTTTGTATGTAAGAAGCGTACTAAGAATGTTCATTTCGACGTGGTAAAGATATCTATTGACTATCTGTAGGTTGGATCCTGCCACCATAATCTTTGTTGTAATCGGGATAATATCTTACATTCAATGTTAGGAAACTGCGAGTATTAGACAGTATCAATAAAAAATTTAACCATACTGATTTGTGATTACATCATAATTTATAATCATGACAACCGTTTGCTTGATCGCTATCTTTTGATATTCATAAAAAAATCCGTGAAAGCGGATTGTAATATGTGCCTTAATTTGGCTTATGATGAGTAGCTGATCACATATACGGCGTGTATTGTAGGTGTAAGATTTATGATAAACGCGACAGATCCACTACGAAAGTATATCTAAATTTAAAGCCGCCTTTAGGGTGCAAGTCAAAAACGGCTTCTTTTTAAAAGTGTTACTATGCTTTCCAGTTATTGTTTATATTTCCTAGTATCAAAAATTTTTCACTGGCCGTAAAGTGCTTGACTTGGCCGGGTTGGGATCCATCACCTTACCTTATATAATACCTGCCTCCATAATGACCTTGTCTTACAACATTGAGTTCTGGTATGAATGCAGAGCCAGGGCAGCGACGCACTTATAATATTTTCTCTTGCCTTTATGAGAGCCGTGTCGTTATTTGATATTTTATTCCATGAAATATATTGCTGTTGTCTATCTCAAAGATTGCACAGATTAGCCCAGATTAGCACTAGACAGTAAATAAATTAAAGAAGTATATGTTAAAATAAAGTAATAGTTTTATGAATCAAGAAAGAAAATAAGAAAGTCAATTTTATTTTTTCCTACCGGCATACTCTACTCTTTCATGTATGGTACCCATTTACACCCCTCATTAACGTAGTTCTTTAGACACTAAAGAGAGGTTAAAGGGTTGAAAAAAAAGATCTTCCCAGTCAAGCAAAGCGTTTGGAGGTTATATACCCCAACGAATAAAGTAATTGTAATGTCACGATTTAGAATTTGCTTGAACTTTTAAATCTTGTGTTTGAGTTGCGTTTAGTTAATTTAGTTAAGTTTAACAGAGAATATTGCTGGATCGCCTTATTGATATAATATTTTTTATAACTCGATGACTGATATGTACATGGAATTGGAAAGCGAGCCAGTCAAACCAAAGCGCAAGCAGATCAGCGGTCAAATTCCACTTACAAATAAGGTAAAAGCGGGTTTCAAGTTTCCATCAATCGATTAGGTATACACTAAAACAAAATATTTAAAATTTTATCTACTTTATAGCCATAAAATCTTAATATCATTAAGAAATTAAATTTCCATGATAGTTATTGGCAATAAAACAGTACGATAAAACAGGGCCAAGACGCGACGACGTAAAAAATTACCACCTCAGATTTTATTAACAGTGTAAAGAAACAAAATATGAGTAAAGTCGGCGGGGTGATATTATAAACAGCGATGGTATTCATTTTGTTTTAATAAGCCTCGGCGTGTATGTGTCGCCGAAGCTCGCACGTTGCCTCTTTATTTATTGACCTATTAGAGATAACATTAAGATCAAGATGCACGGCCAAGGACCTTTGTTATAAAAATGTCTACCTCATTATTCTTCAAAAATTAAAGCAATCCTAATGTGGATATTCTGGGATACAGTTTATATTGTATGATATTTGATTATTATAACGCTGTTTCTTGTTATAGAGGTAGGCAATGGAGCACTAATATTATCTAAGATGCATCTAATCTAATCTAATATGACTTTTAGAAACTTTACTCCTGGTTTTGATTATTGTGGCTACAATCCTATATATATTGTTCTAGTAGAGAGAGTATTATCATCATCATTGTCGTCAATACTATCACTGCCGTCATCATCACTATAATTATCATCACCATCATAATTATCGTATGTTTATATCTACTCCTATATAAGGGCATTGCCCTTATCGGCGCAGCAAAAGAATATTTCCCATTCTACTAATCAGGGCACTTAGTACTTGCCTACTCCTCCTCCTACTTGCTTTCCATGATCATCAAACAACACTTAGGTGAGCGGAAGTGCAAACAAAAAAATGAGCTCTTAATATGCTGTTGCGGAGAGGGGAATAAATAGAAGCATATCGCATAAAAGGCTATTTCTTATATAGTTAGCAGCAGTTGTATGAATTTAATTGCATGCAAAAATTAAGATGAAATGATGAAATTAACGTACAATAGTACGTATTTAAAACGAATAGGTACTAGATAATTTCCTACAATATGTCCGATTTTTTTATTAATTATCTACCGAAGAGATATTAATGGGTTGAAATATTCTATATTGATCTAAGTAACAGTCCAAAGTAAGGTAAAACGTCTTTAAAATAAAAAAGCAGTATTACTGTAAAAAAATCAAAGGTCACATTCTTCAATTTCCATGAAACAAAATGGTAAGTACTCTCTTGAATAAAAAATCGAAATATGTCTACAAATGGCAGAATTCTAAGATAACAAAAAATATCCTCACGCTCACATGAAGATGTAGACGGGGGAACATACAAATGCACTCACGATTATCCGACGATATGAGGTCCTATGATGTGTTAGGTCGCAAGTGCGTCACCATATCGGGCACAAATTCAATTCTTTATTCTGAAAACTTTAGACTTTTTTTCAAATAAACTGTTCATAAAACAAATTCCCTACCTGGGACCAAAGTTGAGACGTCATGCTTTCATGTAATGAACTTACAAAAACTATCAAACTGAAAACCTCCTTTTAGGGGGGTGGTTGAAAAACAAGCCTTAGAATAAACTAAACGACTCAAAAACCGAACTGAATCCGTTTTAACGACACGATACGGTTAGCACTGGACAAATAGAATGATCGCTAATAACTACGATTTCTCTGAAAGCATATTTATGCTGTACTAACAAGGTGAATCATAAAAAATATTTCATTGAGACATAAAATGCATAAATTATACAAAAATGCCCCTTTTCTTGTTGCTTGAGTAAACGCATAGGGTAAAAGAACAGAGGCATTTTTTCATACTTTTTTATTTTCATTGTTCTTTTATTGTGAAACTAGCTGTTACCCGCGACTTGGTCCACACGTGGAAATGACTATGTATTCAATCGGTTATACATACATACATACATATATCAGCTTATTGTAGTCCACTGCTGAAGGATGCTACAGGGTACGATTGCCAGGTTTCATCATAAAGTCACTAGTCCTATGACTGTGTACACTACAAAAAAGTACCAGTTTCTGTGCTGTCGTCTGTAAAGACTGCTAGCCGCTTAGGTCCCGGGT